>VBSM01003169.1:26831407-26845387 GCA_008086735.1 Cheirogaleus medius | reverse complement strand
TCTCGCTCTTGCTCAGGCTGTTCTCGAACTCCTGAGCTCAAGCAATCCTCCTGCCTCGGCCTCCCAGAATTTTTAAATTTTAAAGGAATGTCTATGCTGTTTTTTAGGGGAGTCTGTATGATTTTAAATATATAAGATTATGTTGTCTACAAACAGGAACAATTTCATTTCTTCATTTTCAATTTGAATGCCTTTTATTTCTTTCTCTTGCCTAATTGCTCTGGCTAGGACTTCCAGTACTATGTTGACTAGAATGAATAGAGAAATTAGCTGTACTAATTTACATTCCAACCAATACTGTATAAGGGTTCCCATTTCTTCATATCCATGCCAGCATTTATTTTTTGTCTTTTTGATAATAGCCATTCATTTGAGCAGATTTTATATACAGTGAGAGTTCAAGGTCTAATTTTATTCTTCTGCATGTGGATATCCAGTTTTCCCAACACCATTTATTGAAGAGACTGTCTTTTCTCCATTGTGTATTCTTGGCACTTTGTCAAAAATCAGTGGACTGTAGATGTGTAGATTTATTTCTAGGCTCTTTATTCTGTTCCATTGGTGTATGTGACAGTCTTTATTCCTGTACCATGATGTTTTGGTTACGATAGCTTTGTAGAATATTTTTAAATCAGGTAGCGTGATGCCTCCAGCTTTGCTCTCTTTGCTCAAGATGACTTTGACTCTTCAGAGTCTTTTTTGGTTCCATCTATTTATGTGAAGAATGTCTTTGATATTTTGACAAGAATTGTATTGAATCTATAGATTTCTTTGGGTAGTATGGACATTTTAATGATATTAATTCTTCTAACCCATGTACATGGAATATCTTCCCGCTTATTTGTGTCTTCTTCAATTTCTTTCTCCAATGTTGTGTAGCTTTCAGTGTAGAGACCTTTCACTGGTAAAATTTATTATTGGTAGCCATTGTAAATGGGATTGTTTTCTTGATTTTTTTTCAGATTGTACGCTATTAGTGTGTAGAAATGCCACTGATTTTTTGTACGTTGATATTGTTTCCTGCAGCTTTACTGAATTCATTTATTAGTTTTAACAGTTTTTTTTAGTGGAGTCTGTAGGATTTTCTCTATCCAAGATGATGTTGTCTACAAACAGGAACAATTTAATTTCTTCCTTTTCAATTTGAATGCCTTTTATTTCTTTCTCTTGCCTAATTGCTCTGGCTAGGACTTCCAGTGCTATGTTGAATAGAACAAATAGACAAAAACCATATGATCATTTCAATAGCTGCAGAGAAAGAATTTAACAAAATTAAACATCCCTTCACGATAAAAACTCTCAACAAATTAGGTCTAGAAGGAAAGTACCTCAACACAATAAAGACCGTATGTGAAAAACCCATAGCTGGCACACTGAACAGAGACAAGTTGAAAGACTTTCCCCTAAGATCTGGAATAAGACAAAGATGCTCACTTTCGCCACTGCTATTCAGCATAGTCCTGGAAGCCTTGCTCTGTTTTCTTCATCTCATTTATCACCACTTAAAATTACATAATCTATCTCTAGTGGAGTAGTATTTACCGGAAGATAAATTTATTGCACTGGAGAAGGGAAAGTTATCAAGTTTTGCAAGAAGAAATATTATGTGGGAAGTTCATGAATTCATAGGAACTGGTATAAATCATCATGACCCTGTGAAGAAACAGACAAAAAATAAGGAGGTCTCAGCCCAAAAGAGTCTTGTTTTCTGATGAACACAAGAGCGAAGTAAGAACACGGCTGGGCTTTGATGGAATGGAGCAGAGGGTATGACAGAGACGGAGGCTGATCTCCCACACCCCGTGGCTTAGGTATTGGGGCCCATACAAATAATATAGGAAAAGCCTTATGCAAATTAAGCAAACAACACTGAAGACAGGACAACTCAAGGTTGGAGAGGAATTGAAAAGGGCTCAATAATCTAGGGGGCTCGGCAGAACAAGGAGGAGATCACAAGGGGATGAAATTGAATGATGTGTAGAAGAGAGTGACCGAGAGTTCTGGGATCTGAATATACTTTTTATTTCTCTCCCTATTGCACTTGTAGCCAATTCTGATAAGGAGAGCAATTAAAGCCTCTGCAGTCTCCCCTGATTACTCTTGTTGCCCCTGTTGCATGACCAGACATCCCACAGAGAGCAAAGTGTGCGAACCACGATTTGTTTATTACTTGTTCGCTGCCTGTATCCCCCGCTAGGCGTGCTCCATGAGGGGAGGGATTTGGTTACTGCTGTCTCCCCGGTACCTAGAACCATGCCTGGCACATAATAAGAGCTCAATAAATAATATTTGCATCAGTGAATAAAGAAAGTAGACAAATAAATAGAATAAAAGCCAATTCCAATAATTCTAAGAAAGAAAGAGATGACTGGTTTGAGTTGGAGTAAATAGAGGGAGCTGTCCTTTAGGAACACAATCAGGGAAGTAAAGTTGAAGAGGAGACTCCAGGAAGAGAAAGAGTCAGGGAGAAAAGCATTTTGGGTGGCGGGAACAGCATGTGCGAGGGCTTCAATGTGGGGGAGAGTTTGGCATATTCCAACAACTAAAAGCAGGTTGATCTGATTTCAGGGGGTGGTATGGGCAGAGCGGGAAGAGGTCAGTGGGGCTGCAGGCATCCTGAAGGAGCTGGGGTTTTATTTTAAGATTGATCCCTGCTCTATGTCTAGGGATATATAAGTCAATTTTGCTTTGAAAACAGAATCCTGATTTCTCTGTAGAGAGTGGATTGGAGGTAGACAAGAGTGTAGGTGAGAGAAAATCAGTGGTCTACATGAGAAATGATGCTGGAATGCACTAGGTTTTTGGCTATGGAATTGGAAAGAAGTGGGTAGATTTATTTGGAATTGGTTGATGGACTGGCTATGGGAGGTGAGGTAGAGAGGAATCAGGGATGCTGTATCAGCTCGCTGTTGCAGTGTAACAAAATCCACCCCCCCATCTTCAGTGGCTTAAAACGACAGTCATTTATAATTACAGCTCACGCCTCCTGTGGGCTGGTCATGAGTTGGCTGGTCTAAGGTGGGATCCCTCCTGATCTCAGCTGGACTGACTTGTGCTCTGTGGGTCAGGAGGGATGGGAGTGATGGGCGCCCTGCTTCAGTCTGGGCCTGTCCGGGTCAGCTCAGCTGAGGCAGCTCTGGCCCACCTGACTCTCTTCCACCCCCTCAGGTATGAGCAGGCATGTCACTCTCTCGCTGGAGGCACAGGCACAAGAGGCAGCAAGCCCAGTTACACAAGAGTGTTTCAAGACTGTGTGTCACATTTGCTAACATTCCATTGGCCAAAAATAAAAGTCCCACAGGGGCAAGGAATTATGGTCTAGCACAGTGGGAGAGCAGGGCTCCCAGTTAAATGGCAAAGGGCGTGGATACCAGCATGGGCAAAGGGTTGGACCATTAACGCCATTCACCACTGATGCCTCTCCGTTTCTGGCTTGTTTTTAATTATAATTTCCCCTTTGGTCCATTCCAAACAATTTTCCTCACTTTCCACCCACTTCTATTTACTTATTCTTGGAGCTTCTGCAGAGGAATGAGACAACAGAGCTGGAGACCTGTTCCTGTGGCGTGGCCCTCCTGCCCAGGATGGGAGAGTAAAGCTACCCTGCGGAGTCAAGGGGGGGTTTTGCCCCTTTGCGTTTGTCTCTGAATCGACAGAGCTGAGAGTAGATGTAGAGTCTGGCCACAGTACTGTGTGGGCCGATGCTGAACGTGTAACACACAAGTGCAGGTTTACAAAAGCAATTGAGAAAGGCCTTGGCTGAAATGCAGTGAGTATCTGCAGCTTAAATACTGGAGTGATTATATCATTTGTGGAGTTTTGCAAGCTAATTTGTTTGCTGCCTTTTCAATTTGCCATTCAGTTTCCATGGTTTCACGGTTGGTCAGAGATGGAATATTTAAGCCCCATAGACAAAGCTTGAAGTTGAAGTGCTAAAATGGCTGAGGAATTGTTTCATAGTAGACTGGTAGAAAGACGGCTGTCCAGGGACTCAAGAGAGTGAAAGTCCAGTTCTGGTTTTGTCACCTTCATGCTGAGTTCCTTCTCTGTGCCTTGATTTCCCCATCTGTGATGTGATGTGAGCTATAAGGTGGTTCCTTCCAGCTTTATATTAATATTGACAGCAACATTAATAAAAACAACAAAGATAATAAGTAGGAGAAGTAGCAGGAATAACAATAGCTAATGTTTATTCAGTGATTAAAACATGCCAGGCACTGTATGAGGTGCTTTATGTTCAAGATACCATGCAATTCTCACAATAGCCACAGGGGTAGGAGAAACTATTACTAGCTGCATTTTACAGGGTGGTAAAACTGAGGTTTGCCCACTAGCATGCAGCTAATAGCGTTGAAGCTGGGAAAGGAACCCAAATCTGTCTTATTTCAGGGGCTGACTTATTTCTTAAGTCCCAGGGACTTAACATCCCATAAAAGAGTCCCAGGTGGCGTAGTGGGCAGCGCCTGTGCCCAGCCCCTCCTCTCTGGTCCCTATAGCCCCCTCTGTGCGCCCAGCCCAGACACTGCCTTGTTGCTACAGCCCCCACCTACACCTGCCACTTCAGAGGACTGTCCTTGGGCGTTGGAGTCTCCTCCACCCCAGGCAGAGCTGACATGCCTGGGTACAAAATGCCCAGCTCCTCTGCCTCCAGGCAAACATCGTCAGAGTCTGAGGTGTTGTTTGTTCCCTAAAGTGCCTCAAGGGACTGGGCTGAGGCTGAGGCTCCTGAAATTGCTCCTTTGCCTGGCTCCTTCCCCTCCCTGCCCTGCTCCGCTCAACCCTGCAGGGTGCTCCTCTACTCATTTTATAGAGGAGGACTTTGAAGCTCATGGAGAGAAGGACTATTTTTAGCATTGCAGGGGTATAAGTGAGGCTCTAAAATGAGGACCAGGCTATGTGTTCCTCCAAAGACCATGAGTTGATAATCTAGTGACTACAGTGTGCTGCCTACACCTAGGGGGATACTGTTTACGGTACACAAAAGCCCCTATATATGTGGCTAGGGCACACTGGTGTCCATTGTGACTGTACCAGTTGTTAACTGTTTCCAATATTATCTCTGCCTATACTCCACACCTTTGCATGGCACAACACGTAGCTGTATATTTGGGGGAAAATGCAGATCGCCCTAGAAGACCTGGGGCAGATGGCTAGTAGTGTCCTTGCTCTTCCCTCCTCTCCAGAGCTCCAGCTTTTCCTCTTCCCTGCGGCAGCTCTCCCTCCGGCCTGGTCTGCGGAACTATCTCTGCACAAGGGCTGCCTTTAGCACCAGGCTCATTTGCACAGTCACTGAAGAGTGGTTGAGGGTGATTAGGAACCAGGCACCGTGCTAGATGAAAACGACACTCGGAGGTCAGGGAGCTCACTCAAGGTCAAGCTGCCTGTAAGTGCAGAGCTGGGATCTGCATGAATATCTTCTGAGTCTCTCTTAGGGATGCTGCCCACCCTCCCTCCAAACGGGCAATGGAGAAGATGAGATGGGCAAACTCTGTCCAATTGGCTTTGGATGCCTCATCTGGATCTCCACTGGGGACTTTTGCCTTTCAAAGGTGTAAATGACTCAAACCCCCTCGAATCCCTGGGGATGTCCAGAGCCTGTCCACTGGGTGTCTGCAGAGTCCCAGAGGTTCACCATCTCCAGACTGCTCAGGCATCCCGTGCTGCCCCTGTTTAGCACAGTGAGTACCTCAGTGCAAATCCCATCTTCTCTTTGCATTTCCCTGGGTGAATCCACTCACACCAAGCATCAGTGGGCAATGGAAACCTGACTGGAGATTTCTGGGGGAGACATTGAGGCATCATTCTCAGGACAGCAGGAATCATCATTCGCAGGACAGCAGGAATCACTACTCTTGAACGTAGATGGGCCATCTTGCCACTGTGGAATTTTACTGTTTCCTTAATTAATCCCAATCTATCTCATCCTCCTGGCTCCTCACTCTTCTTCTAACCCCATTCTCTACTCTGTCCCTACCCCCCTTTCCTAGGGGCAACTTCTCCCTTCCTCTGAAGACTTGGCACCCAGGCTAGGGTGCAGTTGGTGGAGGGGACCAGGGCTCCTCTGCCACATGTGTCTCCAGGCTTTCCCCCAAATGCTGCTGGTGCTCTTCCAATGACACCTTCCACCTGTTTTCACACCTATCGTTTATGGCTGGGAGTGGGGGGAGAAAAAGAGTGATCACACAGCTCTGTTTGCTCTTGAACCTGGCACTTCTTGGGATCCACATTCTGCAAGCCGTTGTCCCAGCACAAGACACAGGGCAGGAATATCTATTCCCCAGTCCTGCCTTACGGATTCCTCAGCAACAAGCCCCGACCTGAGCTCCCAGACTTCACCCAACCCACCCCCAGTCCCAGCCCTTTCTTCTCACTCCAAGAAAATCTTCTATTTGTGCTGATGTGAAAATACACCCAGACAGCTATTGTACAAGTCCTCATTCTTCAACTGGCTCAGAAGAACCTTTGGCAGTTGTTTCGTTTCTGGGTTGTTGCTGCTGCAGAGAGGACAGACTGACACTTGGCATCAGAGCAGTGCTTTGGGATTCAGTCGAGAGAGAGGAGGAGCTCATTAAGATGGATGGAAGTAGAGCATAGGCCATCATTCAATCAGATTGTAAATTTAAAAATAATTGAGTCCTTATTTGCTGGCCAACATTTCAGGGGCTTATACGTAAATTATGAGGGAAGGAAAGTGATGATGACAATGAGGATAATGACCATTGTGTAGTTAACAACAGCAGCTATTATTCATTCTGTCTTGCAGACATAGATGGTGGGTATCTTGTTTAATACACAGGATAACTCTGAAAGGGAGGAAGTTGAGAGTTGAGGCTCAAACTCATTTCTGCAAAGGAGCCTCTAAACTAGCATCCCCATCTATGATCCAGTAAGGAAGGTCATTATTAGCTTCATCTGTTAGATAGGAAATCTAGGCAAAGAAAAGTCAATCAACGTGGCTCAGGCCTTGCAAGTGGTAGGTGGTAGAGGCCAGGGCCACCATGTGTGGCTGTTTTTGCCTGGCCAAGGAATCTGAAATACAGCTGGCACTCTGGTTAACAAGTCATAGGTGCGAGATGAGGCTGCACTGGCCCAGAAGAACAAATCTTTTGTCCAATTAATTAAAAGATATTATCTTTTCACCAAGCTATGGACCCATGGGGACTGCATCTGTCTAGAGGGGTGGCCTTTTCTAATTGGCACCAAGGCTTGTTATAGGAGAGAGGCTCTTGCAGAACTAGAATTCAAACCCTGCAGTCTGATGTCAGAGTTTGTTCTCTGAGCTCACAATGCAAAAAAAAGCATTATTTTTACCCCGCCACAGACCCCTTTTATTAGTGTTCCCTTCACAAAGTGCACATTTTTATATGTTTTGCCCACTGTGTATGATAACATGTAAAGACACATGATTTCTGTGGCCTCAACAAATAGGGTTTACTTTTATTGTGTAATAAGAAGTCCCAAGTTAGGTGATTTAGAGTAGGTACAAAGTCATCAAGGACCGAAATTGCATCCAGCTCCCTGATCTGCCTTTGTTAAGGTGTGGCTTTCAGCCTCAAGGTCACAAGGTGGCTGCTGCACATTTAACATTCACATGAATTTTAGGCAAGAAACATGAGAAAAAGCAAAGGGAAAAAAAAGGAGCAAGCCAATTAAGTTGGTCTCTTTATATGAGGAAAATTATAGCTTTCTCAGAAGCTCCATTTTTAAATCTCATTGGCTAGAACTGGGTCCCATAGCCACTCCCAGTTGCGAAGGATTTGGGGAGATGAGTATTTTTAATGAGACTCATGACTACACCAGACGAAACTGGGATTCTCTTAGTAAGAGAAAGAAGAGACTAGATTTCATGGGCTCCTGGCAATATCAGTCATACCCAAGTAAAATGCACATATAAAGTAATATTTAACTTGTTTCTTCACTGTTATAAGACAAATAGTATACAACTTCTAAGAAGAGCATTTTTGTTGACAAGTAATATCTAAATCCATTTCTCCCCAGTGAGAACCTGTGCTCCACACACAGGGTCGTGAAGCTGAACTGTTCTCACCTGGTGATCACATATCCCAGCTTCTGCGTGGGTCCAGTGCTGTCTTCCCTCCAATATCCCCAATGCCTGGTTTGGGGCCCTGTTATCATCTCCCTCCTTCCTCTTTGTGCTTTATAGCTTCTGACTCCTCCACACTCTCCACTGCTAGGATGCTAGGGACCTGGGTTGGAGCCAGCGGCCCTACCCACTGCCCCCTGGCCACTGTGCCCACTGCATGGGCAGCTCTCCAGGTCCAAACTCAGGGCCAAGGGCCCTGGCTCACTCCCCAGCCCACCAATTTGATCATTGGCAGTGGAGGGTACTAACCAGCATCCTCCCAGCAGCCTGTTGTAGCTCCAGCCAAAAGCATTCCCCTGGGTGCTTTAGCTAACCTGGGCAGTCTCATTGTGAGTAAATGTACAGCTTTCATTAGGCCTTTGCAAGTCCTGGGAAATAGCTCATAGTTCTCTGTAACCTTTTTAGCCCAGTGCTCTCAAGTAGAACTTTCCATGATGGTGGAAATGCTCTATCTCTGTGCCGTCCAACATAGTAACTACTAGCTGGACAAGGTTATTGAGTGCTTGAAATGTGGTTAAAACGACTGAGAAACTAAATTTCTAATTTTATTTCATTTTAATTTTAAATTTAAAATTAAATAGCCACACGTGACTACTGGCTACTGTACTGGATGGCACAGCTCTAGAGGTTTTTCTTCTAGGGACTCAGGAATGTAAGTAGGAAATCACTGAGATAGCTGGTTGAATCAAAAAACAAAACAAAAACTCAAAACAACAACAACAACAAAAACCCCATGTAGGAAATACTGAACCAGTAAATAGGCCAAAGGGCATCCACTGACTATAGGGCTTATTGGTGATTATTTGTTGAGTGTCTACTCTGTACATGATCCTGTTTGGTCCTCTCAACAGCCAGGCAATAGCTACTGTTATCCCCATTTAACAGATGAGAAAATTCCGCCTTGGAAAGGTTAGGTAACTTGCTCAGGCTGCACAGTACAGCCTAGATTCAAACCCAGGACTGTGTGACCTGGAAGCCCATGTGTGCTTTTTGCATTGTTTAGGCTTCTTTTCAAAGGACTTTCAACAACTCACCCCATCTTTACAAGGGGCTTTCGACAACTCATTTTATCACTGTCCTTCTCTCTTCTGGGTTTTAATAATATGGAAGGTTTTACTGAACATTTAAGGCTTTGCTACAATAGAGTCCAAATAGCAGAACTGTCATTGTCACCGAGGTTTCTTTCGGTGTACACACATACACGTGCACTCACACTGACACACACGCTTGCACGCACACAGACATGCACGCTGCGTAGACACAGGTGCAGCCTGACTTTCCCCCTGCAACCATCCGTCATGGACTTATGCCTTCCCTTTTCCCTAGTGAGAGGACTCCTGTAATATGGGGAATATTCCAGTACACAGAACCAGTGATAGAGCAGTGGCCAGCTGTGTGAAAGAGACATAGATCTCCTAAATATTGCCTTTTATCCAGGATCCTCCTGAGCTACTGGAATTTTCCAAATGGAAAAGTGACTAAGGAATCAACCAAGCCCAGACCTCTGCTGACTTATAACATGGTCTGGTGCCCATCGGAGAAGTGCCTTCTCTCCCTGCATGTCAGGGACTGCAAGGGCGATTATAGTACCTGCTCAGAAAACCAACCATTGATGGGTGGCAGCTTCCAGGTTTGTGGGATCTATAAATGGACCCTGAAAAAGAACCTTTTCAAACAACTCACATAGTTGATAGAGTCTAAGGTCTAAGTGTTCCCTGAGTGACAGAGCCCGGGTCTTTGCTCTGCTCTGTTGGCTGGCCAAGTAGTCAGGGAATGACTGTGCAGCAGTTGGTGAAAATAATATACATAAGCTCATTTTATTGAGCTTCACTTTATTATACTTCGCAGATATTGCATTTTTTACAAATTGAAAGTTTGTGGCAACCCTGTGTTGAGCAAGTCTATTGGTGCCATTTTTTCCAACAGCATGTGCTCACTTCATGTCTCTGTGTCACATTTTGGTAATTCTTGCAACATTTCAAACTTTTTCATTATTATTGTATCTGTTATGGTGATCTGTGATTAGTGATATTTGAATGTTACTATTGTAATTGCTTTGGGATGCCATGTACTGCACCTATATAATACAGTGAACTTAATCAATGAATGTTGTGTGTGTTCTGATTGCTCCACTCACCAGCTGTTCCCTCTTCCCTCTTCCCCTCTCTGGGCCTGCCTATTCTCTGAGATACAACAGTATTGAAACAGACTACTTAATAACCCTCCAAGTGTTCAAGTGAGAAGAAGAGTTGCACATCTCTCATTTTAAGTCAAAAGCTAGAAATGATTAAGCTAGTAAAGGAGGCATGCCAAAAACAGAGATTGGTCCAAAGCTAGGCTTCTTGCCCCAGTTAGCCAAGTTGTGAAGTCAAAGGAAAAGTTACTGAAGGAAATTAAAAGTGGTACTTCAGTGAACACAGAAATGATAGGAAAGTGAAACACCCTTATTTCCAGTATGGAGAAAGTTTTAGTGGTCTGGATAGAAGAATAAACTAGACACAACATTCCCTTAAGCCAAAACCCCAACCAGAGCAAGGCCCTAACTCTCTCCAATTCTATGAAGGCTGAGAGAGGTGAGGAAGCTGCAGAAGGAAAGTTTGCAGGTGGCAGTAGAGTATGGTTCCTGAGGTTTAAGAAAAGAAGCTATCTCCATTAACATAAATTCAGTGTAACACGAAGCAGTAAGTGCTGATGGAGAAGCTGCAGCAAGTTATCCAGAAGCTCTAGCTAAGATCATTGATGAAGGTGGCTATACTCAACAACAGATTTTCAAAGTAGATGAAATAGCCTTGTATTGCAAGAAGATGCCATCTAGGACTTTCATAGCTAGAGATGAGTAGTCAATGCCTAGGTTCAAAGCTTCAAAGGACAAACTGACACTTGTTAGGAGCTAATGAAGCTGGTGACTTTGAGTTGAATGCTCTTTTACCATTCCAAAAATCCTTGGGCCCTCAGGAATTATGCTAAATCTACTCTGCCTATGCTTTATACATGGAACAACAAAGCCTGGATGACAGTACATCTGTTTAAATCATGAGTTACTGAATATTTTAAGCCCATGATTGAGACCTACTGCTCAGAAAAAAAGATTCTCTTTCAAAATATTATGCTCATTGACAATATAACTAGTTACCCAAGAGCTTTGATAGAGATGTATAGAGTTTAATTTATTTTCATGCCTGCTAACACAACATCCATTCTGTAGTCCATGGATTGAGGAGTCATTTAGAATTTCAAGTCTTATTATTTAAGAAATACATTTCATAAAGCTATATAGCTGCCATAGATTGTGATTACTCTGATGGATCTGGGTAAAGTAAATTGAAAACCTTCTGGGAAGGATTCACCATTCTAGATGCCATTAAGAACATTGTGAGTCATGGAAGGAGGTATCAAAATGAACAGGAGTTTGGACGATGTTGATTTCAGCCATCATAGAAGACTTTGAGGGGCTCAAGACTTCAGTGGAGGAAGTAAGTGCAGATGTGATGAAATTAGGAAGAGAACTAGGTTTAGAAGTAGAGTCTGAAGAAGTGACTGAATTGTTGCAAACTCATGATAATACTTGAATGGATGAGGACTTGCTTCTCATGAATGAGCAAAGAAAGTGGTTTGTTGAGATGGAATCAACTCCTGGTGAAGATGCTGTGAACATTGTTGAAATGATACCACAGGATTTAGAATGTTACATAAACTTAGTTGATAAAGCAGCAGCAGGGTTTGAGAGGACTGACTAGTATTAAAAGAAGATCTCTTGTGAGTAAAATGCTGTACTCTGCATCACATGCTACAGGGAAATCTTTTGTGAAAGGAAGAGCAAATCGATGTGGCAAACTTCATTGCTGATTTATTTTAAGAAATTGCCACAGCCACCCAAGCCTTTAGCAACCACCACCCTGATCATTAAGCAGCCATCAACAATGAAGCAAAGCCCTTCACCAGCAAAAAGATTAAGACTCACTGAGGGCTCAGATGATTGTTAGCATTTTTTTTAGCAATAAAGTATTTTTAAATTAAGGTATGTACATTGTTTTTTTAAACATAATTCTATTGCACACTTAAGAAACTACAGAATAGTGTAAACGTGCACTGGGAAACCAAAAAATTCACATCACTCACTTTATTTTGCAGTGGTCTGGCTCTGACCCTGCACACCTCCGAGGTGTGCTGTGATTGGGGATTCTGGAATGGACAGTAGATTGCCGTGATTCCAGCTCAAATGACTACGCCTCTCCTGTTCTGACATGCACAGTACATCTCCTTCCCTTTGAAAGAGGATTTTGAGCACCATGAGTCTTGCTTTATGTAACTCCAAATGGGAAAAAGTTAACCTAAACTGTCCTTGAGGAAATAGGTCAAACGCCAGATTGGACACTGTGTAATCCAGGCACTGTTAGTTGCTGTAATATATATACTCCAAAAGCTCAGTGACTTATACCATAGAAGTTTATTCTGCCCTCAAATGAAGTCTAATCAAAGGTTGAGCAAGGATGTTCTCTGCTCTACACAGTCATTCAGGGAAAAGCTGATGGTGTCTCTGCCATCTTCAACAGGTAACTTCCAAGGTTGCTCGGGACATTGGGGTCCAGCCAGCACATAGGGGAATAGAGAGAATGCAGGCTCACATAGGGGGTTTTTAGGGGCCAGGCCTGGATGGGCACACATCACGTGTGCCTGCACCCCGTTGGCAGTACTGAGTCGCATGGACCCTACTAACTATAGGAAATATAGCCTGGTTGTGGTTCCAGGGTGAAAGGAAAACAGATTGGGTGAACTGCTGGTTAGACTTTGCTATAGACTTTAATCCCTCAGCTATCAGACAAGATTAAGAAAAGAAATCTGTTCTTTTGTGAATAATCCACTTCATGGCTGGGGTAAGTTTTTTTTTGACAGAGCATTGCTTTATAGTCCACTTAGGATGTAAATAAAGAAAACGACAGGAGGGAGGGTCTAGTAACATGAACTGGGAAAGATCTGATTGTTGATTGGGCCTGTATATGCCAATCATGTCAGCAAATGAACTGAAATAAACCAGAAACTGGTGGCGTCAATCAAGTAGTAATAATGTGTCTTCCAAGACACAGCATTGCAATTTCCTCAGTTTCACCTCCTGGCACTAGCCCTCTCACACTCTGGGTTCCAGGCATATAGGCCTTTTGGTTTTCTGAAACTTTGTGTCTCCTGTACACAGTGCCTTTGTGTGGCTGTGTCCATTTCCTAAAATGCTCTAGACGTCCCGATGTCCCACTCACCTCAAGCATGACACAGGTGACATTCCAGTTTCTTCAAGTGGTTGCCTCCCCAGGACTCTGTGCTTGAGAGGATGGACTCAGGTTCTATTACTAGGAAATGCTGTCTATGGGTTAAGGTTTTATCTCTTTATGTTGTAGGTAAAATGCTGTTTATGCCTATAGTCTACCTAATGTGTATGCCTTGTAATAATTTTAATATAGAAATTAAAGAGTAAAAGTTAGCCAGAGTTGTGCTTTTATTATCCGAAATTCCTAGGCATTATTGCTTTTTCTTTGTTTCGTGCCATTTCCTTTCAGTGAGAAATCTGCTTAGTACATTTATTTGCTTTGGATAATAATAGGGTTTGTTTATGTGGCATGTGTGTGTGTGTGTGTGTGTGTGTGAATGTCTATGCCATTTAAAAAATTGTGCCTGGGCCAGGTTGGTGCTTCTAGAAGTCTAAGATAAATAATGCTTTGTTTTTGGTTAAATTCACCCTTTACACTGGCAAGTTATTTTCATCTCAGACCACACTCCCTGCTGCTGCAATCTTTGTGTAAAGTTGCCCAATGGTGTTTCTGGCCAGAGCTCTTTTTAGTGAAGGTAGAACAAATCAGAAGTTTTACCAAAGCAAACAAATATTT
>VBSM01003169.1:26776962-26831307 GCA_008086735.1 Cheirogaleus medius | reverse complement strand
AGATCAAGTGGAGAGGTCATCAAGTGGAAGGGTTGGGGCGGCAGGCCTTCCCATGAACAGTGGAGATCCCAGAGCCTGCTCTGGTGCCTGCTCCCCTGCCTGGAGCCTGAGTGCAAGCAGGTGGCTCACACCTACTCCGGGAGAGCAGGGCACAGCTGCAGTGGCGGGAGAGCCGCCGAGAGAGGTGTGTGCCCAGGGATGACCCGCGCTCTCCCCACGTGGACTGGCGGGGTTGCTGTGGCAGGGCTGTTCCCGGTATTCCATCCCTCCTAGAGTCATGCCCGATGTCCTGGGACTTTGGAGCTTTTCCCGCAAGAGGTGAGGTCTCTCCCGCTACCCCTGGGTGTGGGCGTGGCCATGTGACTTGCGTCAGCCAATGGGGTGTGGGCTGGAGCAGCTGTTCCTGATTTCTGAGCCAGGAGCTTGGTGGGCGTCCAGCGTTTCCGGTAGAAGAACCGAGAAGAGCTGGGACAGCCAGGGAGCCTGCCCGCCGCCAGGTGAGAGACTCGGGAGCAAACCCAGCAGGCACCCGCACACCTGACGCCTGGGGCAGGGCTGTGCAGCTAGGTTGCAGACCTGGATAGGAAATGCTCATTCCTGCTGTAAGACACCTGGTTCGGGTGGTCTGTTCGGTAGCATTGTTGCTGCAGGAGATAACACACAGGTTGTAAGGGCCTGGCGTGAGCCGGACTTCGGCAGGGGCAGGACTGCCTCGCCACCGCGGGGCACGTCTTACCAGGTGCCACCAAACACGCTCCCGGCCCCCTGTGCTCCATGGTTACTCCTCTGTCTTCGCGTGAAATCCCTTCTTCTGAGGCCGGGCCTCTCTCTGGCTCTACCATCCTCCACCTCCTCTCCTGGCTGCTGTTCCTCAGCCTCCTGGTCCCTCCTCCACATCCTGGAAGGTCCTGACTCAAGGACATCCTTGCCACGTCCTCCCCAACATTATCTTGAACGACTTTGATGCGTATGAGACTGGCATTTCTGGTACTTTCTTCTCATATTTCACCGGTTTTCTCAAATTCCATGTTCTGTACCTCCATCCCCTTCAGCTACCCACTCCCATCTCCGCAGCGTGGATGCCGCCTCCCTCTCTCCCTCCCTTCCTTCTTCCATATCTGTCAACTATATGCTGGGCCCTACACTTGAGCTTTGGGGATAGAATAGTGATAAAAATAGACTGTCATAGTCCATTTCGGTTGTTATAACAAAATACCCTAGACTGGTGGGCTTATAAACAACACAAATTTATTTCTCATAGTTCCATAGTCTGGGAAGTCCAAGATCAAGGTGCCAGCAGATTTGGTGTCTGGAGAGGGCCAACTTTCTCTTTCCTAGATGGTACCTTCTTGCTGTGTCCTCATATGGTGAAAGGGGCAAGGTCTCTTATAAGGACATGAATGTGGGCTCCACTCTCATGACTTAATCACCTTCCTCAAACCCCACTTCCTAACGCCATCGCCTTGGGGGTTAGGATTTCAACATATAAATTTGGGTGTGGTGTATGTGTGCACAACCACAGTCCTGCCCTCAAGGAACGTACAGTCTCTTCCATTTCTGACCTTCCGGACCCAGGTGTGACTACAGTTTTTATTCTTTCAGTTCTCTTGCTTCTTTCCTCCTCTGACACCCACTCACTAACCTCAAGTTCTGAGACTTCTTGCAGCCCTTGGACTACAAAGCACGTTGTCCCAACCATTCCCACATTTGGTTAGCACAGTCATCTTGCAAAGCATGTGTGTTAGTCCGTTTTGTGCTGCCATAAAGGAGCACCTGAAGGTGGGTAATTTATAAAGAAAGGAGGACTGTCTGTCTCACGGCTCTGCAGATCGTACAGACATGGCGCCAGCATCTGCTTCTGGTCAGGGCTTCAGGGAGCTTCCAATCAAGGTGGGAGGTGCAGGGGGAGCAGGTGTGTCACATGGTGAGAGAAGGAGCAAGAGAGGGAGGAGGTGGTGCCAGGCTCCTTTAAACAACCAGCTCTCAAAAGGTGTGAGCTAATAAAGCCAGAACTCACTCATTATCTCGGGGAGGGCACCAAGCCATTCATGAGGGATCTACCCTCATGGCCAAAATCTACCCTCATGGGACCTCCCAGCAAGTCCCATCTGAAACACGGGATCAGATTTCAACATAAGTTCTGAACATACCAAACATTCAAACCGTATCAGCATGTAACAATAATAATAAAATTATTATAAATAGCTAACCCTTATATAGTGCTTAAGGGTTATGCCATGTCAGCACTGGTCCAAGAGCTTTATATATTGATGTATTGTTAAATCCTCATAAAACCTCTGAAGTAGATATCATTTTAGTATATTTTATTATATTTAGTAGATTTTATTGATGAGGGAATTGGCGTAGGAAGAGCTTTAGTAATATACCAAACGTCTCACAGCTAGGAAGTGGCAGAGCCAGGATTCGAAATTGGGAAGCCAGAGTCTTAGCCACCGGACTATAGTACCTCATGATAATGGCTCTTACTGTCTCTGTTTCACTGATGAGCAACCTGAAGCTACTAAGGCGAGGAGGCTTTCTTGAGCTCACACATAATAAGTGGCAAAGCTTCCACCAGAACTCAGGCATCACTCCCTTTTAAAGAGAAAACAGCCGTGGGGTATGTCAGTGGCTTAAATTAGCTTCTTGGGATTGATTGCTTTCCTGGCCCCTACTGGGAGTGAGCCTTGTTAAGAATCCATGAGTAAGGGCTGGTTCTGCAGGGAGGGTTGAGGGAAGGCAGTTGGCTACAGGGTCAGATTTGAGGCATGGGGAGTGATCTTGGGAAGACAGGTTGGGGAGAGACCCAGAAAGGAAGGGGCGAGCTCAGGGTGGCATCAGGCACGAGCAAATCATCTGAATGGGTGTTGGTGGCGGTGGGGGGGAGGTGCTGCAGAAGTCATGCAAGCTCTCCCCACCTCTCTTCCAAGTAGGAACAGTGCGGCTGAATAATTTTGATGAAGAAGGTGGTTTTATCTTTCTCAGGAAGCTTGGAAACACTTAAAACCCATCTTGCATTAAAGACCTCTGAGGCTTATCCTATTTGAATTAGAAAAATGCATGGGGTCTCCAGCCTGTGAAATCCCGAAGGCGCCTGACTTCTCCTTCCCGGCTCTTCTCCTTGCCTCTGTAATGTGAACTACAATCAACAGACAATACTCGGCATTTATCTACCCAGAGAGTTTTCTTCTGGTTTTTTTTTCCCTCCTTCTCAAGGAGCTCAAAGCTATTAATAGAGATGATGGCGGTAATTCAGAAGGTTCTAGTTTGCTTTTTATTTTTATTCGAGTCATAAAATTATGCCTTGTACCAAAGTTAAGGACAATCAGAAAATGCTAAAGAATTTGTGAATCAGGAGGTTTGGTTTAAATCTCCTTGTGATGTTAGTTTAGAAGAAGGCAGGGCCAGTCAGCAACGGATCCCCCGTGCTTTATGAACGAGGGCTGCGCGTTCTTTCCAGCGGCCACCACGAATGTAATTGCTGTGTCGTTCTTTGTTTAAAGCTCCTTATGCCTACTAGATTCTAAGCGTGATGAAGACAGAACCTCTCCCTCTTGTTTACTGCTCTTTCCCAGTGTCTGACTTGTAGAGTTTGATCCATAAATATTTGTTAAATGTGAATAAGCAGATGAATGGATGAAGCCAGATAAAACCACAGCTGGCGATGCCAGTGGAGTCTCTCTCTCTCTCTCTCCTGAGTTTCTGTGCTTGGTGCTGGACACGATTAATGGCAGGAAGGAAGGTGCTTCTTTGTGCTCAGGTGGGCTCGGAAATCAGCGTGCTGGGGTCTTGGCAGCATCTGCTCCACGGCAGGAGCAGGAAGCTGGGGCCAGGCGGGGCAGTAGCTGGGGAAATGGGCCTGGCCACAGAGGCTGGCTCCAGAAAGGACAGCTGGGAAGCCCAGGCGTAGGGCGGAGGGCCTGCATCCATCTCTGATCTAATTTTGGCAGTGGGGCTTGTTGAAGAAGCCAAACAGATGGGCAGCTAAGAGCGGAGGGGATAACAGGCTGAACCACATGGGCTTTGGCAGAAATTACTGGTTTGCGGCCCACTGGAGTGGGAGGGGCAGACCTGGTCCCAGACGGGAGCAGACCACACACATGAGGAATGTCATGAGGACCCTATAAAGGGCCTGGGTTCTGGTGAGTCCCATATTTTGAGAGGCATTGGGATGTAATGCATGTTACCCAGATAAACTGGAATGTGTGTCTGGGCAGAGCACACAGACTGCTAGAATGGCTGTGGCTTGGGGACCACAAGGCTCTCACCTGCCCCACGATTCCAGGGTCTGGTTGGTCATAGCAACCTGGTGGGCTTGATTGGGCTTCAGGATCCTGAGTTTGATGAATATAACCTAAATCTAAATTATAAAATTATACGGAAGGAAGGGATTAGAACTCTGTGACCTTCTTCTTTTGGGAGTGGCTGAGACCTGACCCTGAAGATGAGGGCCATAATTTTATTGAGCTACAGGGAACTAGTTTTCATTCATGAGGCTAGGATGAGCTTCAGAGGAGCGGTGATGTGGAGAAGGGGTCCAAGGCCTGGGCCAAGAATGATGGACGTGAATTAAAGACAGGGCTTGGGTGGGCTGGGAAGACCCTAACGCAAGCTGGAGGGAACTTCAACATTTTACTCAGGATGACAATGTTGAATATCATGTCTAAGGGGTAGTGCAGGGTTGGAAATAGTAGAATGAATAGTGAGGATCAACCCTCAAGGATGGCCTGGCCATGGGAAACGAAAGAACAGGTAGTCCTTGGCCAAGTCCTCGTACAACCAGATAGTAAGATTGCTGCTGCCTGGTACCCAGTGGGTGGGGTGAAAGGTGGGGAGGGGAGGGTTCGAGAACCTCACCCAGGTGGATAATGGGGAGGGTGCTCAAGTAGGAAACAGTGCTCTTCCTTGTGGGATATTCTAGTCCCAGATACAAATGGAAGCCATTCCCCTTGTCCATGGTGCATAGATAGATCTTTCACTCATTGCCTTCTGCAGACACATAGGCATCCACTAGCAGCCAGGGGACAAGAGATTTTACCTGGTGCTTGGATAGAACAAATGGGGTGACCCCTGCTTGCCTTCTCCTCTCCCTCTGTCTCCAGGTAGTGCTGGATGGTCTCCCTGAAGCCTTTCCTGCCAAATCCAGTCCTCTACCCCTATCCTGGTCACCTTTAATATAACCCATACCACCTTGAGACTTCTCTCACAGATGCCAACTCTGTAAACGCTCTACAACCTACACACGGAAACCAATTCCTCCAGGTCCCAGAACATTCTGGGCCCGCCCAAGCTCTGAGCTCTCCTCTTACACCCTTGTCAAGCCCTGCTTTGGAACCATCTCAGAAGCCACTTTGGGTGCTCTCACTTGTCCACCTTTCTTCAGGGCTGTTTGCTCTGGCTCCAGGGCCCCCGTGGAGATCAGCTCTGGGTGGCAGAGTCTGCTGCATGGCTGTGTGGCCTGGCAGTCAGACAGGGCCCTGTGCTTTGAAGAACTCCATGCTTGGTTTAATGCTCTGCCATAGCCATTTTGAAATTTTCAATAATTCTTGAACAAGGGGCCCTGCATTTTCATTTTGCTCTGGGCCCCAGCTGGTCCTGCTATATGGGTTTGACCAACTTCATGCTGGCTCAACCTGACCACGTCTCACCTGTGTTTATCTCTGTGAGCCTCTTGCCTCGGGCCCTGGAGCTTCCCTGTTGATGCCAAAGTATCAGACACCTTGGGACATTGAGGCATTGCTTATGCCCCCTTGGGGTGAACTCTTGACCAATGGGATGTAGGAGTTGAGGGGTAAATTCTTCTTTTCTCCTGTCCACTTCCTGAGATGCACTTGACATGGCTTCATAGAGGATGGTCCTGCAAGGTGGAGCAATCAGTCGCCGATGGTGGTGGCCAGCTCAGTAGCTAGCATACCTGACTGGCTCCCCTCCTTCCCTGATGCATACCCTTTTCTCATCTCTCCTGCTTCTGGGGTTACAGTCCCTACTATAGAAGAGGAACTCACTGATGATAGCTGTGTTATTTTCCTAATGTTTTTTAGGCCAGGTCATTGAAGGCAAGTCTCGGGGGAAAGGTCCGGGCAATCCTCTTGGTGCACAGCCTTCCCCAGTGCTGTGAAGGTGCATGACATCGTAGACTACAGTGTGCACTGCTTAGCAGCCTGGGTCCCCGTCCAGGCCACTCTGCCTGGGTTCAAGTTCTGTCTGCACCAATTACTAGTCACAGCGGTATCACTTTTGGCATGTCACTTGACCTCTCTAATCTCAGGTTCCTCTACAGACTGGAGAGGATAACAGTACCCTCCTCAAGGGGTTGTTGGAGATTAAATAAACCTTATTAAAAATTAGCACAGGGACTGGCACTGGGGACGTTTTCATCTGCAGGTTAACTATTATCGTCATTCCTGTGTGCTGGGCAAGACTTTCTGCTCGAGACTGAGACACCGCTCCCGGGCCCTGAGGCTGCTGCGTGCACAGGTTCTCCGTCTAAAGGAGCGAAGTGCATGAGGTGTGGTAAACATGGGCTTTGGGGATGGACAGACATGACTTCAAACACCAGCTCTGCCACATACGGGCAAGTTGCCTGCAGTCTCTGTGCCCTAGTCTCACATGGAGACCAGGGAGAGTTAGGTTTTAGGAGTGTTTTTGGCCAAAAATTCTCCTTGCCAGTCACAAAATTTATTCTTTTCAGAAGACATTCAGTAAAAGATTTGGAACAGCAAGAGACAGACATTTATTTGAAAGTGTTTTATTTAAAACAAAGCCTTTGTTTTTCACTCAAGATCCTATTAAGAAAAGATCTAATATTAGCAGCTCTCTCTGCTGGTGAAGTCTCCCTGATCTGAGCAGACCTGGGGACCTCTCCCCACTTTGGGCGGGGGTGGGGGTGGGGCTCTGATGCCGGGGGATGACAGGTGCTTCTCAGATTTTTAGTAGCCCCACCTCCTTCTTTATGCCCAAGATGATTGACAGTACCGATAGCCAGTTACGTCTTGGCTTTATCATTGGAGTCCCCTAAGAGGCAGGGCTTCCTTTACTCTTACATTTTATTCTCAAATCGTTTTTTATAACTTATAGAAATTATCTCCTGGGAACAAAATGGCTTACGCTCTCCTAGAATCCATGAGCCCATTCTGTGTATTCAGAGATGAAGGATGGATGTCATATGCAAATGGCCAAGAAAGTTTTTAGCAGAATGTCAGCACTATCCCGAATTTTCCTTTGGCACAAAAATCTACTTAATAGTTGGGACAGTAGCAGCAATAAGAATGAAAAGAACAAATAATAAAAACAGCAGCGACTGCTCTGTGTTGACCATGTACTTTCATTATTTTTTTATTATATATGTTGGACATTACCACCCTTATATTAACAAATAAGAAAACCAACTCAGAGAGGTTAAGTAATTGGCCAGAGATAGCACAGGATTCAGTAGCAAATAGCTAAGGTGAGAGTCATATCTGGGTTCTATCTATTCTCTTAACTTTCCCTCTTCACTTTTACCCCATTTTGCCTCTTTTGTCACCGGGATCCGAGGAGACAGGGTATACAGTGTTCTGCACCTAGTAGGATGATGGTAAATATTAGTTTCCTTCCTCTTTTTTCCCAAGTTCATTGTCATTCAGTCTCACCATTCCCCTTTTGATACAGACCTTAGCTGTCCCTGTTGAAACATCATATTCCAGACCTAGTCTTTCAAGATAAATCATTTGTTTCCCATTACCATCTTCCCAGAGGGCCCCAAGTTCTCTCTTGCTCCGGCTCCCTTTCCCCGTGACCGCCAGACTTGCAGCTGTAGCCCCATTGTCCTTCGATTGCTGGAGGCTACTGGTTTTGGCCACTCCATCATTTCGGCTCTGCTGGGCATCAAGGCGAAAGCGGTTTCTTCCTCAGACTCCTGGGCCAGCAGACACACATCTCACGCTGGAGCATTAGGCAGCTTGCAGGGCGTGTTACGCACTGTGGTTTTGTGCCTGCCAGCGGTAGTGTCCACGGCTGACCTACATCCATTGTCCTGATATGTGCAGTGACCATGGTGTAAGGTACGATCTCAGAGAGCCCAGGAAGAGGAGAGAGGAAGAGTGGCTGAGAACAATGACTTTGCTGGTAATAACATTTCCTGAGAGCCTGCTATGTGCTATGCTAACAGTGGTAGTATTAGTTCCACTAATACTCTAGAGCTAAGTGTTTTATTTACACGAATTGTCCCATCAAATTCTCAAAATAACACCATTCAATTGGTATTTTCGTTTCCATGCTGATCACTGTCAGCACGGAGAACAGTGCCTGGCAAATGGAAGGAACTCAGTCCTCATTGTTACATCTTGAATGGGTCTCCCCTTTCATGGAAACCAGAGGGGTTAGGTACTTGCTTCAGGTCACACAGTGAGTGTAGATTTTAACCCAGGGAATCTGAATCTAGGGTTTGTTTTCTCCACCACTATGCAGTACTGTCTTCTGTTAACGAGAAGCTAAATGAGAGGCAGGAAGTCTTAGTAGGATGAGCCCTAGATGTCCAGGCAAGACCTGGATTTGAGTCCCAGCTTTGCCACTTATTAGGTTTTAGCAAATCCCTTAGCTTTCTATGACAGACACCGGTCATTGGCCGATCCCCTTCTGCCTTGCCACCTCTACTTACAGAGGAGAATTGTGTCTCCTCCAATCCCCATTCATATGTTGAATTCCCTCTGGATGGACTCATCTGGAGATACAGTCTTTACAGAGGAAATCAAGTTGAGATAAGGTCATTAGGGTGAGGCATATTCCAATATGACTGATTCCCCCTTATAAAAAGGGGGAATTTGGACACAGAGACATGCAGAGAGGGACAATGAAGTGAGGAGACACAGGGCGAAGACAACCGTTTACAAGACAAGGAGAGACACCCAGAGCTCCCCCTCACAGCCCTCAGAGAGAAGCAAGTCTGCTGACACCTGGTCTTGCACTTCCCAGCTCCAGAGCTGGGAGACAACACACGTCTGCTGTGTAAGCTCCACGTCTGGGGTATGTCGTTGCCTGCAGCAGCCTTAGCAAATAATCCAGGCAGGAAAAGAACCTTGCAGATTGCCTTGCAGCGAGAGCTGACCCTGTCACCCGCTGATGAAACGTGAGTGGAAAGGATGCCAGGAGGGCTTCTGGGGGCGTTTGCGTCCTGGGAAAAGAGGCTGACGTCACTGGTGCAGCCCTTTCCCTCATCTTGCTGTGACTGTGGAGGTGATATCTGGGTTATTTTACGATTGAAAGAGAAAGTGCAAGAGAATGGCAGAGATGCCAGCCTTGCCGTCATTGCCCAAGCCAAGGGCACGTAGCCACCTACTTTTAGGAAAAAACCAAAACCAAAACCCTTCTTTTGTTAAACCACATGGGGCAGGTCAACTGTTGCTTGCAGCTGAACAAATTCCTGCTACACTCCAGAACGAGCTTCCTCTTCGACAGGGTGAGGATGATCAGATTCACAGGGCTGTTGAACAGATGAAATGAGAATTTCCGTAAAATGGGGCTGCGAATGGTAAAACACCATGTAACTGTGAGTTATTGTCACGATAAACAAAAACCTCCCCAAAGCTATCATTTCCATTTAGAGCTTATTCCCAACCCCTGACTCATAAAGCCCCGCGTCGGTTCCCCCACCAAGGAGCCAGATGGGCTGAAAGACATTTTGTTTCCAGTCAGTTGGCGTGATTATGGTTTAAAGCTGGAGAGAGGCCTAGAGATCCTTTGGTTCAAATGCCTTATTTTATGGATGAGGAAACGGGCCCGGAGAGGCTGAGTGACTTGACCAAGGTCACAGAGCAAGCCCTTGGCAGAGTCGGGCCTTGAATCCAGGTGTCTTTGGAACTCAGAGCAGGGCTCCTCCCTTAGGTAAACCAGGCAGACTCTAAGACTCATCAGAATCTATATCTAAGGATCGATTGGTTAAAACACTTTTTTGATTTAGGGCCTGCGTGAAGCCATCCTATCGTGTGCCAGGCACTGTGCAAGCATTTTACAAACATTACCTTAAATATTTAACGATTGCTGTTAACACGATGTAGGTACTGCCACCCCCATTTATATGTCCTCAGAGGGGGTAAGATTAAGCCACTTTTCCTAGATCACCCAGTTAATCAGTAGATGGTGGCAACTTTCTCCTGACTACGTGCTAAAAGACTTGCAGTTCGGTTTAACTCAGGTCAGTGAGTCTCCGATTCTGGCCGCCTTGCTGGGCACTGGGGATAGAGCAGTGAACGAGACAGTGGCCCTGCCCTCGAGGAGCTAACAGCTGAGAGAAGCATCACCAAGTGGCTGTGTGGTGCAGTGGTTACGGGCATATGTGCTGGAACCAGGCAGGCTGGGCTTGAGTCCTGCCTCCGCCACTTATTGGTGGTGTGACTTTGGGCAAAGTACTTTATCTCTGTGTGCCTTGGTTTTTTCATCTGTAAAATAGGGATAATAGTAAGACCTCCCTCATAGATTGTTATAAGGATTAAAGTTGTTGATACATGCCAACTGTTGAGGATGCCACACATTTTGGCTATTATTATTGTTGTTAGTTTATTCACTCTGCACCTACGTCTTCCTCTACCCAACTTGTCTTACCTCCAAGAGTTCATTGCCTAGGCCTGTCTGTTTCAGAGCTAGTTTGGTCATC
Source organism: Cheirogaleus medius (assembly GCA_008086735.1). Classification (NCBI taxonomy): domain Eukaryota; kingdom Metazoa; phylum Chordata; class Mammalia; order Primates; family Cheirogaleidae; genus Cheirogaleus; species Cheirogaleus medius. Next base: position 26,820,677 of record VBSM01003169.1, on the reverse strand, counting down.
TTGGATGGGTGACGGTCTCTCCACCCTATTCAACTGGGCTTTATTGGACAGCTCTAGGGGGTGAGGCCACTGGAGGTTGTCACCTACTTTTGGCAGAGTAGAAAGAGGGCAGTCTTAAAATTGAGGAGTCTGTGCCCCACCAGTGCTGGAGGTGGTAGGCTTTGGGCAAGCCCCAGCCCTTCCTCCTGCTCAGCTCCTCAGCAGGAAAATGATCTGTGGCAGCGTGTTCACAGAAGCCCATCTATTTGTAGGGCTGTTAGCCTGAGACGCCCAAGGATCTGGAAGCTCTGAAGGAGACTGGCACCACAATGCTGGAACCCTATACGGATTCCAGGGAGGTAACGCACGCCAAGGGCTCAGCACGTAATGATACCACTCTCCCTCTTCTTTTCCTCAGTCTAGGAGGTTCTTAGGCACTATCTCATTTGCATTTATATATTAAACTTTTATGTATATTTATATGGCACTATGGCTCTGGGAGGTTGATATTATTATCCTTTTCCCTCTTTCCCTTAATAATGCATCTGAACATCACAGACTTTAAGTCAATGATTCGAACCCAGTTCTGTTTGGCTTCAAAGCCTTGGTGCATAATTGCTCCACTGTATCTCTCGGTTCCTGCAGGTCTCTGCTTTTGGCTTCTGCTGGGCTGCAAAGCCAGGTATTATTAGAGCATCATAATTAATACCTTTTATGAATGTGCACATGCATGTATTTCTATCCATCAACACAGTTAATGAGCTCTTGAGGGTGTGTGTGTGGATGGCATGCCCTTTATTCCCTGGGAGCCATGCCATGCAGAAATGTCACCAGGACACCACATTTCAGTGTCTCTGCAAAGGACTAGGCCACAGCCTCATTGGAGGGGATTTGTTTTTCCAGTTCATTTTTTTTTTCTTATGGTTACGTTCAGACTGTGTTTTACAGTTTGAACACCTCTGTGTTCATTATTTCATTTGATTTTCATTATAGCTGATGAGGCAGACAGGGTGGCATCACTTTTACTTTTCGAGGGAAGAAACTAACACCCAGAGAGGCAGAATGACTTGCCGGGGTCTGTGCAGCTTCTTTTGGGATATATTGCAAATGGAATCCAAATCTCCCAGCCAGTTTGGAGCACTCTTCCAGAGCAAAAGCCTTCTCCAATTCAGGGTTGCGAAGCAAGACTTTGTCTGGTAAAAGGTTACGTTTTCTTTTTCATATGGACTTTATTCATTTCTCTCAAATTTGCCAAGGATTTCTCTCCAGCTTCTCTTCTAAACATCTCCTTGTGGTTAAAGGATCAGCTGGCTCACTGGCATAAGTGCTTGGAGACCAAGGGTCCTGGGTCATGATGGTGGTGATGATGATGATGACAACCACTTTGTGACCCCACAGAAAGCTCAGATCTCCCCCAGGTTTCAGTCTCTCATCAGAAAAAATGAAGCCACTGACCGAGGACACTCATCAGAGTGCCTTGAGATTGTAACATTGGGTGCTGGAGACAGGGACTGTCCTAAAGAGCTTTAGACGGGGACAAATGAATGGAAAGACAAAAGACGAAACACCCTGACCTCTGTGACTATAATCTCTTCATATAATAATAGCTCACGTTTACTAAGTGCGTTATATGTTTCCATTTTAGATTCCCATTGTTCATGCTGCTTCATAGGAAATCAATTGACTTTTGTGTATTAACCTTGTATCCTGCAATCATGCTATAATTGCTTATTAGCTTCAGGAGCTTTTTTGTTGATTCTTTGGGATTTTCTATGAGGCAATCATGTTATCTGTACATATAATACATATAAACGCAGTGGTAATGTTTAATCTTCATAAACAATGCTAAGAGATTGGCTTAATAATTATTCTCATTTTATGGATGAGCTCACTGAAGTACAGAGAAGTTTATAATTTGATCAAATCCATGCAGCTAAAAGGTGGGAGTGATGCAGGGGGTGTCCCAGTGAAGAGGGGAAAGCCCCTTGCACTTGCCAGGTGGGTTCTTGGCTTTGTGCGGGAAAGAATTCAAGTGTGAGCTATCTGGAGACAAAGTTTATTGAGGCAGAGACAGACAACAGATCCTACCCCACAGACAGAATATAGTGCTCTTCTAAGCAGTAGGGGACCTCTTATGGGGCAATAGTAATGTTTTTAATTGTTCAGAAACTCTGTTGGGAAATAGCTGTACTTGACCAGCATTGTCTTGTGGTCAGGCCATAAAGATTAATCATAAACTGCTGTCACTGAATGATAAGTGCAAACAGTTTGTAAGGCAACTGGTTTAGTAATTCATCTGTCTTCGGGTGGTCACAGGGCAGTAACTCGCTGGTGACTTCCTTGTTCAGGGTGGTTAGGGTCAGCTGTCAGTCAAAATGGCTGCACTCAGGCTCCCTTGGCCTTCCTTTTCTGCCTTATCCCTACATTAGCAGAAGGACAAGTCAAACCTGGTGGTCTGTTTCCACGCTCACACTCTCAACCCATGTGACATTGCTTTGTAGGATTCACACTTGCCACCCTCTCACAGGCATAAGGGGACATGGCACCAAAGTTTAATTAACAGCCCCAATTCTTCACCCCTCCTTGGATCCATGCCTTTGCTATATAACTTTGCAGTGCTCCCCCACTGTAGGCAGGATGTGCTTCTCCACCCTTTGATTTTGGGCCCTGTCATGTGACTTACTTTGGGTAATAGAAAAAGATAGAGTGATGGTGTGCCAGCCCCAAGCCCAGGCCTTAGGAGAACTTGTGTGTTGCTGTTTGCTCCCTGTGTCACTGTCACTGCCAGGAGAAGGGCATGCCTGGGCTAGCCTGCTGGTCCCGAAGGCAGGAGTATTAGAGATCTGTGGGGCTGAGCTATCCCAGCTGGGCTGCCCCCACCAAGGACAGTCTGGGGGCAGATCCCCTGCTCCTCCCACATCCACTGGCCACAGATGGGTGAGTGACCCCAGCTGAGATAAGCTGACCCACACCTGACCCCCAGACCAGTGCAAATAAATGTTGAGGTTTTATAGTGTTCATTACTGAGCAGAAGCCAACTGATACTTGTGGTAATTGTGGGAAGAGCAGAGTTTTGGAATCAAACGTGCTTTCAAATCACACCTGTACCAGTTATTAACTGTGTGATCCTGGGCGGGTTATTCAAACTCTTTGAATTTCAATTTCACCATCACAATGAGGATAATATCTACTGCTGAGGGACACTGTACTAGAGATAAGTAGCAAGAGGGGTGAGGAGAGGATCTGGCCAGGCAGATGCTGGGCCCAAAGCAGAAGGCACTGCAGGACCATGGCAAGACTTAACGTTTCTCTGGAAACTGGAGTATGGGTCTGTGTTCTGGGCAGAAGCTTAGGTGATTTGGGAGAAAAGACAGTCATTGGAACTGGAGTATCAACTCTGGGTCAGAATCTATTGCTACAATACTGCTGTGTAACAAATCACCCTAAAATGCTGTGGCTTAAAACAAGAAGCATTAATTGTCACCCACGAACCTGCTGGTCAGCTGGGAAGTTTTTTGCTTTTGGATGGACTCATATTTCTGCAGTCAGCTGTGGGCTTGGTAGGAAGTCTGTGGATCTTGGACGGGCTCTGTCTCAAGCTTAGTGGGCTGTAGGCTGTTTTCTCATCCTGTAGCAGGCCAGCGTGGGTGTGATCTCAGGCTACCTGGGCATGTCCTTAAGGCATGGCAGAGGTGAGAGAGGGAGGAGGGGCTTGGACCCAGCACCCTGTCACTTCTGCCATGTTTTATTTGCCAAAGCAGTTCGCAGGGCCAGCCCAGATACAAGGAGGTGAAGAAATAGGGGTGTGTGTGTGTGTGTGTGTGTGTCTGTGTGTGTTGAGTGGCGGGGACTGCAAAATCCCATTGCAAAGGGCACAGATACAGGAAGACCATTAGTTTGAACCATCAGTACAGTCTACCACAGCTCTAAACTGGAATGGCCCAGTTACTAGGTATAGGAGGGAGGTCAGGACATGTTGCTCCTGGGCCACCAACCGCTGGTGCAGGCTCCTATTTTTTCCTGATCAGGTCTAGGATCGGAGTAGAGCTGGTAGAAGACAAACATTCTGAGTTGAAGGCGTGGGAGCAATGTGGGGGGTGGAGTCAGCCATATTCATGTCCAAGTAGAGCAGGAGCCACAGTGAAATAAAGTGTCAGCGATGATGTTTAGGCAGCTGGGGTCATCATTCTTGGGTGATGAGAATGTCTGCCAACAAAACTGTGTGGTGGGCTATGGGATAGCATGATAATCCCCCTCTCCCCACTCTGCCAATGTGCTTGCAACACAATCTATACAAGAAGTAGGTTTTCTCTTAAGAATATGAAAGTAATATATGAGAATCAAGGAAAATTGGTCTAATTCAGAAAAATGGAAAAATAAAATAAAACAAATCACCTAATTTTATCATCCAAAGACAATTGCTGTTAACACCCTCATAAATTTCTCTACCTTCCCCCCCCACGTATGTATGTGTATATGTGTTTACATATATTATACCCAGTATAAATAAGCATTTTAGAAACTACAGTTTTAAGGGGACCTGATTTTATGTTCTGTTTGTTTTTGCCACTTTAGAGAACATGATCTGGACTAAAATAATTTGAACTGTCCTTATATATTTATCTAGAACTGGTAAGGTTTTGCTTTCTATTTTCAAAGGTAAAAGTAACAAAACAACTTAACCCAAATTGTAGAATAGGAGATATACAAACTTTAGTCATAACATACACAGCATAAACACACACCAAACAGTAGATTCTAATGTTGATCTCTAGTTCCGTACACTAAAGACTTGGTGTGATCTCTTGACCAGTGTGGTTGGGAGGCTGGTCCAGTTCAGGTCTGGTTGGCATCTGTGTCTTCGAGGAGTATGCAGGCTTCTCTGGGAGTTCCACATTGCCCAGTAGTAGAACGTCAGGCTCAAGTTCTTAGATCTTCTAACTGATGTGAGATCATTCTCAATCATTGCTCAGGTACTTGCTCCAAGTTCACGTGAAGAGTTAAATCTTCATCAGCTGGTTTCCATGGACAGTGTTGCTTCCTTCAGTGTGTCTCTAACGTGTTGTCCCTCTGCATTCCCTGTTGTTGGGAATGTGTGTGTGGTGCTGGAGTTCTGTTTCTCTCTGCTTCTTAGTCCCTGTCTCTTTTCATGCCCTGGCTGACCTGAGCTTGCATTTTTGGTGTGGGGTCAGGGTGGGAGAAAGGGCAGACAGGCTGTATGATAGAACGCACACTTAAAATCCACGTGATACAAGAGCTGCTTTCAGTTTGGGTTTCAACAGAACCCCATCCTTTTAAATGGTCCCAGTGCTTCCTGCATAGCACCAATAAACACTTCCCAAGATGCAGCACATAGCATTCCGCCTAATTATTTGCCAGAATTTGTCATCAGATGACAAAGGCATAATTTTTTTCACATATTTGTGTTCATATTGCCCTTAAGTCTTGAAATCCTATTTCACTTAACATTATTTTAGCAATATTTCCCTGAGCTCTTACACATTCCAAGAAAATGTTCTTTATGATGGTTACATAGTATTCCATCACACAAAACATTTAAAAACATTTATTTCCTTATCATTGAATATTTAGGTTGTTCTTAATATTACTAGAGTATATCGTGAACACTTACACATAAAGCTTTTATTATATCTTTCTTTCCAAATTTAGAATTGCTTCCTTGGGATAGATTTCCAGAAAGGACTATTCAGAACAATAAAGGTATGGTCATGTAAAAAAGACTTCTGAAACAGTCCTCTAAATTACTCTCCTAAAGGGTGCAACCAGTGAGCCTCCCACCCGCCCTGGATCAGAGCGCCAGTTCAGTGCCAAGAGGTAGCGCTTTCAGTAGTTTCTTTGAACAGTGGAAGAGAATAAGCCCAGTGAGCTTCAAAGGTATTTCAGATAAAAGGCATGATCTGAAAATGGATGTCAAGGAGAGAGGGAGACAGCTGGCAGACCCAGTAGCCAGGGGTTTAGCTGGGGAAGCAGATGCCAGTAAGCAGAGGGAAGGATCCTGTGGACGTCACAGGATCTCAGATGTTCTACTCTACCAGGTTCAAAGTGGTTCCTGGGAACTCTCTCCATCATCAAGGCCCAGCTCAATTGCCCCCTCCTCTGTGAAGCCTTCCTTGGCTCCAGGGTGGAGTTGGGTTGAGGACTCCTCCTTTTGTGCTCCATTATACTCTGAATGTTATCCATGTCGTGGTGCTTCTCGTGCAGTGGTACATCTGAGCTTGGGTTCCCACCAGCCCAGGTGCTTACTTAGGCAGAAACCAAACTTTACTAATTTTGCTCATATCACTTAGTGCCTTGCTCATGCTAAGGGTCCCCATCGGTTTGCTGATAGGATGAATGGACCAGATGGGCTCTCTGTCAATTAGACTTGCTCCAAGGGGCTGCCCTTATCATCACTCGCATAAAGATTTCCTATCTCCAGGGCAGTGACTTTGCAATATCCAGTGGAACATTCCCACTCATGTCTTGCTTGGGTTCTGGTCTCTGTGTCCTGTCTCTCCCCACACTTATCTGCCAGGCCAGAACCACCCCAGGCTCTTGAACATGTTGTGATTGATGAAGTTGGATGCTCAACCCAGCACTGACTATGTGCCTTACATTGTTATAGGCACTGTCTTGTTCTGGGGGAGCAGTAGTGAGCAGGACAGGCAAAGACCCTGCTCCCAGACAGCTCACCTTCTGGGTGGGGTGGAGGTACAGAGAATGAGGAAACGGACAAACAAGGCCTTTCTTGTTGGGTTTCAATCTGCGAAGGGGGGTGAGATAGAGTGAGATGGTTAGGGAGGGTCTTCCATTGAGCCAAGGCCTGAATGACAAGGAGGAGCCCCCTAGGGAAAGACTAGAAATCAGAGAGTTCTAAGCAGAGGCCCAGCCAAAGCAAAGGGCCGCAGAGTGGCAACAGCCTGGCATGGCCGGGAAATATCGGGAAGAACGATGAGGCTGCATAATGGTACGTGAAAAGAAATGGGGTCAACGATGAGGTCAGCAGACCCCAGGTGACAAAAGGCTCTGGGTCAAAGGGCAATAGAAAGCCAGTGGAGAGTTTTACGTAGGAGAGGGTGTGATTAGATTTATACTAAAAAAATACATACCTCTGCTTGCTGTTCAGAGAATGGGTTGTATAAAGAAAGAGGAAGCTCTTGTAGACCAGGGAGCAGAGTCTGGCCAGTTATCTAGTCAAGAGGTGACAGTGGCTTGGCCCAGCTGGGTGGCAGAGATGGGGACAGTAGCTGGATCCAAGTCAGGTTTGGGAAGTTGAATTCTCGGGGAGAGGGCAAGGGAGGACTCCAGGTGGTTCTAGAGTATTTGGCCTGCATGTCCAGGTGAATGGGGATACCTTGGAAAACACTGGGGGAGGAACAAGGATTTTCCTTCTCCAGTGAGATGTTGGGAAGAAGTCAAGAACCAAGAATTCTTCCTTGTATGCCAGACTCCCCAGGTCTAGCCCTCTGACTTGCTCTTTCCAGTCTGGTGCAGAGACTCGAGTGGGTCTCGTGTTTGGATCCTGGCCTAGGAGGACTTGGGGGACATCTCCAGATGCATGCTCTGCTGGTGTGCTGCTGTTTTTCCTGACCCCATCCTCACTGGTGCCCTATTCTGGTGACCTCTTCCCTCCTCTATGGCTCTGCTCCCATATCCTGTCTACTCTGGCTCCTAGGGTCTGCTCCACTACAACGGGCAAAGTCTGCAGTATCACCATGCAGGCATGGGCCTTAGCTGACCAGGCTACCATAAATGGATGAACAAATCAGGGCTAAGGGACAATTAGGATAGGAAAAACAAGTACAACTAAGATTAGTACATTAAATACCTGCTGCAAGATCCTATGCAATTGCTAGAAGTGGGTTGAATATTGGCCTTGAGCTTCCTGGTAGCCAAGATAAAAAGGGAAAATGTGATTAGTTTGTAAGATATTTATGGCTCATGGGTTGAAAACAAAATACTTTGTCAGTGGAAGCCTAGATTTTCTACTGACAAAATAATTTGTCAGTAGAAGCCTAGATTTGTACAGAGAACAGAGTGAAAATGCCTCCCTTGTGTACTCATCAAGAGGACCCTGTCTGATGTAGTGGAAAATATTCTGAACAAAAATTATTGTATGAAAATATGCTTGCTTTGCTAAGTCATTTTGTATTCACGCAAAGTTGCCTTGGGAATGGCTATTTCTTCAAGGTCAGGCACCACTTTACTATTTCCCTTTGGTCTCTCACAGCAGGTCGAGCAGACTTCTGTGCATACTAGGTTCCCCATCAATGCCATTGCCTGATTTACCCTTAATTAGGTATCTTCGGAATTCTAGAGCTCTGTGTCTTATACCCTGTTGTATCTAAAAAATATCCTATGACTTTAAAAATTGCTGATAGGTAACTGAAAGGGAAAATAATTAGTGAGGAAAATCGAAACAATTCTCCCTAAATTTATGAGCATTCTTACAGAGATATCTTTTAGGGAGCAAGAATTACCATAAATCCCAAGGGTGAACAATAGCACTAAAAGCAGAGAAGCCAAGAGTCAGCAAAAATCTTTGGCAGTGCACACACTTTCTTTTCTGGAAGACAAAAGGAGCTGCCATCCAGTTGGTTTTATGGGTCAGCCACTTGCCCCCTCCCCTTTAGCCTCTTCCCGTGCCCTATCCTGCCATTCGTGGAACATGAGGTGGGATCTTCCTGGGGGTGTCCAAAGAGTGACAATATCTTAATTAGTTACTTCTGACTGCTTGCAAAGAGCACGATTGGAAAGGAGAGGGTTTTTTTTTTGTCAGAATTATAGCACTGGAGATGCACAAGCAAGCCAGACCCAAGTTGGCAGTTGGGGGGATACTTACCCCCACTCTGTGCAGAAGGACGCCCATTGGGGTATTGCCAGGGCATCTCCCTGTCACACTTATATCATTCTTCCTCGGGCGGAGCAGAGACATACTTGATTGGTTAGTTTGGGAGAGGGAACTGGGCATCCGTGACTCGGCCCCTTCCTATTTTTCTCTTTATTCCTACCTGCCTGCAGAAAGTATAGCCTCTCTACTCCTCCTCGATGCTATAGGCTTTTCTTTTTTTGCCCTGGGGTGGGCTCCATGGGAAACTCTGTGCAACCAGGTAGACACATTTGCCCAGTCCTGGCATGCAGCATTAGGAAGCCCATTATTGCCACTCACTTAAGCCTTCTCCTCCAACAACTCTTCTCAGTGGAGAAGGCAACCTTTAAAATCCCCACTGCCTCACTGCTTTGCTTATTGTTGAGTTGATCTTGCACCAGGGTAGGAGAGGGGTGTCCTGCACTGGATCTCTAAAACCCCAACACCATGCATATGCAGGAAGCTGCACAGATGTGACTCAAGACAGCAGGTTTTGGGCCAAGCCTCACACAACAGAATGGTCCACAGGAAGACTGAAGGTAGCCAGTGGACCTCCTCAGAGTGTCACACATTGTCTGCAAAGAGGCTGTCCACAAGCTGAGGTTGAAGAAAGCAGATGGTTAGTATTGGCAGAAGCCCAAGTCTCCATGTGAGGGTTTAGGAGTGAGCAGGACTGGAGACAGGTGAGGAATCTGTAATAGATGTATTGATGTATATTTTTGCCTGTTGAGCATCCATTTCCCCTTATTCTAGTAACCACACCCAATTCCTTTGGGAAACTACTTGTCTCTTAGAACATGTGGGGCTCCTTCTACCTTTCTCCAGGGGTGGATAACAGGCCAAGGAATTGCAAATTTGGGATATTGATAGAACTCTGGGGAAGGAGAAGCTCTTCACTTTGGGACTGGTAAGTTGAATGGATGCAAGTCTGAGGTCATCAGCAGCCATCTTGCCACCAAGAGGAGGCATGGCTCAGTACACCTCCATATGGAACAAAGACAGAGGAAGCAGAGTCAGAGGTGGTGGGTACAACAATTGCATCCAGCTATCCTCCTGGACTTCTGGATTGAGAGATGCATTCCCCTTTTGCTTAAACCAGTTGCTATGGTCTGAATGTTTGTGTCCCTCTCAAATTCATATGTTGATATTCTAATCCCCAAGGTGGTGGTATTAGGAGATGGTTAGATATTTGGGAGGTGATTAGGTCATGAGGGTAGAGCTCTTATGAATGGGATTAGTGCCCTTAAAAGAGATACCAGAGAGCTAGCTAGTCCCTCCCACCAGGTGAGAATGCAGCGAGATACCATCTATGAATCAGAAAGAGGGCCCTCGCCGGACACCAGATCTGCTGGCACCTTCATCCTGGACTTCCCAGCCACCAGAACTGTGAGAAATACATTTCTGTTGTTTATAAGGGTACCCGGTTTATGGCATTTTGTTATATCAGCCCACATGGACTAAGATACCAGTTTAAATCATTTTTTCCCCACTAAAAACTAAAATAATCAAAATTAATGAAGGAATGAAATAAAAACTGTTTGTTTGGAAGGAGATAGAATCCATACATTTGTTGTCACTTTCACCGAACAGTTGCGAGGAGCCAGGCTCTGTGCTGGTCCTGGCAACACGGGAATGAACAAAGCGCCATTCTTGCCCTCAGGAGCTCACAGACTAGCTGGAGGGACAGGCACATGCGGAAGTATCCACAGGGTGATATGGTATGTGGGCCAGGAGAGGCATGTAGGGGTGCCAGGGCAGGAAGGAACAGTGACTGGGACTTAAGGGTGAGTGGGGTTTAGAAAAGCAGAGCAGAAGAAAATGGTATCAGTGATGACACGGGGAAGGGAGAGGTCAGTGTGAGGCAGGAGGCTGACGTGTAAGGATGATAATGAAGATGACACGTATTATAGCTAGTTAACATTTATCAAGTGCTTATTATACACTGGGCACTGTTCCAAGTTCTTTAAATTTACAATTTCATTTAATCCTCATGACTCCATGTGGCAGGTACATATTTTATTGGTAAGAAGAGCTTAAGGAATTTGCTGGAAGCCACACAGCAGACCAGGATTGCTAGGATATAAAGCAAAGTGTATGGAGTGATGACAGATGAAACTCTTGAGAACTTGTGTTGGTTCTGGATGGTGAATGTTTTTGAATGTGATGCAAAAGGTTTAATTAGAGGGCAGAGGTGCGTTGTGATTACCGAGTGCCTGATCTCATCAAATTTTACAATTCTCCTATTTGATAAGCATTATTAGCCACTTCCTTACTAACAAAACTCAGACACGTTTTTATTTTCCCTAAATCACACTAGGTAAGTGGCAAAAAGAGAGAGAGAGAGAAAAGACTGACCTCTTAACATATTTTCTATCTACTATAGTCTTCCCTACTCTCTCTTTATGACAATTACTTTCAATCCTTTTTTTTTTCTCCTTCTGATTATCTGATGAAACTATCAGACCGGTCTGCAGAGACATGCATGGAAATACATATAAACAACATGTTGCTCGTCTTATATTTCATTGCATGAAAATTTCATTTCCTTCGTACAGACAGATCATACAAACAAGTCTTACAAGGGATTATTTCTCTCTCGTTATTCGCTCTGTGAAACATTAGCGTTTTCCTTAAAAAATAAATCCAAATTTTGCAAATGAACAAAAAAATGTAAATTTAAATTCTGCTGAAATGTAAAATTACAGTGGGGAGCCTGCTGTTGTTTGATTAAATAAGAAATAAAAATTTCAGAGCTATCTTTGCATGACAACAAAATTTTTCCTATCTAATCAATTTCAACATTTTTTTTTTGGCAAAAAGTCCCCCCACCCTGACTCACTCACAGAGGTAAGTAACAAACCACATCATCGTTCCCAGAGCTTACTTTGCCATACAAGGTCAGATGTGTGTCAAGGAGGCCCAGAAATCTCTAAGACTCTTTGAATTCAATTTATTTTGTATAATCCCCTTTGTCCCAGAGTTAATGAGGTCAGCTCTGGCAAGGACCCTGCATTCTTGATGCCATCTGTGTCAGCAAGGCAAGGATTATGAATCCGGTTCAATCGTGAGGCTGTCTATGTACTAGTAAACCTCAAAAAACATTCTGCCGCATTTCCAGGTGTCTACAAATTTCTACTTGCAGAGAAACAAAGTTTTGTCACTGTGGACAGCAGTCTATAAAAGCATTTTTTTTCTGGACTGGGAAACTGGGTAATTTCCACCTCCCAGGTCTTCGAGAACAGTGAAAATGACTGAAACTCTTGAGACTTTTTGGCAGTGTCTGTAGTGGTGAAAATTTGGCTTAAACTCAAAGTGTTGCCTTATCTAACTTGTCAAAAATGTTCACTAAGACTCTCTCCCTATCAGATTATTCTGAGAAAGAGTGCTCTTTAATCTGAAAAAAAAAAAACCATATGACTGTCTGCCAGAAGTTCAGTCAGGTGCTTCTAGACTCATCCTCTAAAAGCTGGTAAACCTCCCTAGAGAAAGGAAAAGGTGGATCAAGGCAAGGACAATGAGAGGTTCTCTGAGGCTGATCGGCTGGGTCTCACACTCAAGCACACTGATGTAGAAAGCACTCAGGGACAATGTCACCTGCTGCTTCTTTCTCCACTGTGTCAGTTCTCTGCTGCTGTGCAACAGGCCACCCCACAATTTAGCAGCTTCAACAACAACCATTTATTTGGCTCATAATTTTGTGGGTTGGCAATTTGGGCTGGGCTCAGCTGGTGGTTCTTCTGGGCTGGACTGGGCTCAGTTGATCTTGATTGGGCTCATGCATGCATCTGCATTCATGCTGGTGTGTTGGCTGGTTTGTGACGGCCAGCCTGGTCTTGATGGTTGATATGTCTGAGCTCTCCTTCCATGTGGTTTCTAATTCTCCAGGTGGTTAACCTGGGCTTGTTCACAGGGTAGCTAGGTTCCATGAGCAAACAGAGAGCAAGCCTGTGAGACAAGACCAAGTGCTTTTCAAGTGTGTGTGTTTGTGTTTTCTTTGCTTCTGTCCTGCTGGTCAAAGCAAGTTGCATGATCAGCCCAGATTCAAGGCATGGACCCAAACTCTATCGGTAGGAGGTTACCTACGTGTGAGAATGTGGATACAGGAAGGAAGAGAATTTGTGGCCATTTTCCAATCTACCACTTGGAAAGCACAAAAGCTCTTTCAGAGTTAGGAGGCCAATATGTTATACCTTGTCGCCCACTTTTGTTTTTAGAACTAATTGAGAGAAGTACATGGGAGTCAAATGCGGCCAGATCAAATATCAGCTGTGTTACTGGTGAAGTTGGAATGGGGACACAGACTGCATTTGTTATCTGAACAGACTTTCTACAACTCTCTCTGTCCTGGAATGAAAGTAACAATCTGGAATTAGAGCTGTCCCCTTGCAGGAGCTTAAAAACATATGTGTGTTTTGAGTAGGTAGATGCCAGAGAGAAACACAAGGAAGAGGCAAGGTAGAGACTATTTTCTGCTCTGTAGAAAAAAAAGGACCACAGGATACTAGGCACTTCCTCTCCATCAAGGAAATAAAGAGAAATGTGGAAGAAGGGGCAAAAATAACTATTTTATAGGCCTAGGTGGAAATGCTGTGAGGGGGAGAATAATGGTCTCCCTTAACCCAGATGTGTTTCTAAGCAATGAAGGTATTTCTTTGCATGTGTGCCCTGAGTACCATTTTTCTCTCTAGGTAAGATTTTGCTTGGCAATGAAACCATTCATCATTTTGAAGATGTTGATGGCCAGTAAAGTTTCCCAATGGGACTTGCAAAATAGGACTTCTTTGACGGATTAAGTGAAAATAGATGAAAACCAGGCATTGGCTTCACTGAAAGACATCATTAGTTACATCCTGTTGCAAGTGTAGGGGAAATAGGTACCAATTCCATGACCTGTTTCCAAGCACTAGAGGAAATTTGGTGTTTTGGCAGTGGTGCCATTTAATAGAGGGGAGGCTTCTATTTTCTTCCTATGCTCCAAGACCCAAAGCAGCTTGACCATACCTCAAAAGGAACTGATATATGTGACTTTCATTTTTCCTTGGCAATGCCATGAGCAAATGTTGGGAGTTGAATTTTCATGGTCACAACTGTCTTTAAAATTCAGGTTTGTAAAGATGTTCACTTGCTTTATTTCTATATAAAAGAATGTCTTAGCTCTCATGCCTCCAGTTCTATGGATGGTGGAAAACTCAAGCAGGCTCACCTGAGTCTAGTTTAAAGCTCAGTCTCTCTGGGACATTTGCAAAATAAATTCAAGATGCTTGAATTGATTCTCCTTTTTCCTTTGCTTCTCCTCAAGGGATGGGCATAAGAAGGATAGAGGGCACCTGGTCCATGATCATCCTCTGTTGGTGCTGACCCCTGGTGAAATGACTGAACTAGGTGGGTTCTTGTCATCGAGTGTTGACATTTGCCAGTGTGGTCTGTGGTCCTATCTGGCCTCCCTCTGACAGGCCATGCTTTCTGTGACCTCCTCGTCCTGACCCAGGTCCCTTTGGATCAGCTACCGTCTCTCAGCTCTTCTGCTCTCCCCTTGATGGCTTTGAAACTCATGGTGTCTTTCTTTCCACCACGGAGGCATACCGGAGTCTACTCTACCAGGCCATTCTCATACCCATCCACCAAGACTCCTTTCTCTGCCATTATTAACTCTCCTGCTCTTGTGCCTTGCTGGGTACGCCTCTCTGAAAGGTTTGCAGGCTCTGTAGGGGACATTGGAGGGGGAGACATGAGTATTTTCTGCTCTGAGATATGTTTCTTTGAATCCTCCTTCCTTCCTAACTTTCACTGGAAATGGTAAGGGGGCAGTCTCTTCTTCCTCAATAACCAATTCTCACATTTATGGTAACCTGTCTCCTCTTCTCAGCCCAGATAATACATCTCACTTCCTCTCTGGTCTTCTTTATCTTTTATTTAATGCCTACGCCTTGTTTTTTTCAGGGTTCAGCTCTTGATTATTTTCTCAAGGCTTTCAAGACTGCTGTCATGTTAAGGCTGTAAAACAGGCATTCTGAAACCCAGCTGAGTGTCTGTTGGAGGCAGTGTCACCCTTCTCCACTGAGGGCAGGGCGTATGCTGCTGGTTGACATGGTGGGGGGCAGAGGGCACGATAGGGAAGTACAGGGGAAGAGCATTTGCGTTAGTGTCATAGAATTTTATTCTCCTATAGAAACCTCTACTTATGGCAGATAAGGCTTCTGGATTGGGGCAAATCCAAGTTTTATTAATATTGCAGGTTTTTCAAATTAAGAATCATTCCCACCCAAGATCCATCTAGAGGCAGTAGTAGTCTGATGTAGTCACTCTTGGGGCCCGGGAAGAGGCTGGTAGTGCTGTGGTCTGGGAGGGAAGTCACCAAAGCAGACAGAGGAGCTGATGTAGGCAGAGGGGAATGGGGCTGGTCCCTCCACTATCTGCCACGCTAGCCTCACTGGCAGTTCCACGTTCTACAGCACTCGTGTACTGTCCATCTATTCTCCAGGAAATTTCTCTCTCCACGTGGTGGCACACAGAACCTCACCCCTCTAAGAATGATGGGCGAGGTGCTGTAGCTTTGAGGTGCAGTGTTCTGAGGTCAGTGGAAAAAGACCTGCATCTTGGCTTACCCCTTCCCAGCTGTGTGGCCTTGGGAAAGCTACTTCATCTCTCTAGGCTTCCGTTTTCTGATCTGAAAAATATAAAGAATGTTAGAACATCTAATGTGTGTTTGTTAGGAGAATTAGGTGGACTATGATATGTATAGTCCTTGGCAGAATGCCTGGTACTTAATAAATGCCCAGTGAAAGTTAACCACTATTCTTATTGTATCTTCGTTAATTTTTATTGCTGTAGCTGTTGTTATTCAGGAAAAGTAGACTTTGCTGTGGGGCCGTGTTTGTTCTTTTGCCAGTGACTCACGCTGTCCGATGTTAGACTGAGCACGGACAAGGGCCAGGTGCCAGTTCAGTGAGGGTGGCTCTGAGCTTTCCTTGGCAAGATCACGGTCACCCAGAAGGACAGCCCCGTTGGAGCCCCACCATGTTTGGTGATGAAAGTGTGGGCAAAGAATGTGTGAACTTTGTTGACATTTTCAATTTCATGCTAGGGCTGGTGTAGACTGGCCATGTTGAAGTCGCAGGCAGGTTTTCTTCCTTTCTATCACGGAGATCCTATTCCGGATATCATAAAGTGGTGAGCACGATTATAACACTTGTTAGGACATAATATCTTAATAATATAATTTGACATAAAAATGTTTTCCCAAAAGAAAACATTTATGCCCAGTGCTATCCACATAGTAAACGTATAATAGATGTATGATAGGTGAATAGTAGACGCCCACTAAATCAAATTGAAAAGTTTTCGGGACTCGAAATGACCCAATTGCCGTGGTGAACAAAAAGCAAAGGAACCAAGGCTTCAGGGGTTTCCCTCTCGGATCAGGTAGCATGGTGACTGTCTTGGACACACCAGACTGAAGGCTTATTAGTGAGTTATCAGTCTGTGCCGAGCTCTGCCAAAGGTAAGAGATGAAAGAGCGCAGGAAACGAAGCCAAGGATGGGGAACTGGGAAGGGAGCCAGCCGGTGCATCATGCTTAGAGGTGAGGGGGAAGCCAGGGGTCTGGGGAAGGCAGGGGTGGGTGCGGCAGCATCGAGCTGATTGGGCTGGATCTGAGACTGTGGATAATGTTCTGGGAAATGTATGACCTGCCCTCCGAATGAGGGCAACCGGGAGAAATAGGTGTGATGGCAGGAAAAGGGGGCCCGCTTCTCTTCCTTCTTGATGAACAGATCATGTCGATAGTCTAGTGATAATAAGAGACCTTCATGGGTGAGGTGCTGGCTCCCCCAACTAGAAAGACACTCTCTGCCGACTCAGAGGAGCTGCTCAGGATCTTCTTGGGCAAAGAGTGTGGTGCAGAAGCTCCCAAGAAAGGCCAGGGGCTGTCCCAGAGTTGGCTGCTGACCTCGGGTGAGCAGGGGCAGAGGGTGCACCTGTGTGATCTGCTGTCCTGAGCGTTCAGAGCCTGCTCAGATCTGGCAGGCAAGGTCAGAAGAACATGCGTAGCTGAGAGAGTCTACCCAGTATGCAATTTTTATTACACCCAAATATAGCTGGTGTCAGAGATGTGCTTGGGGAAGGGGAAGACCACTGTGTAGCCCAAATCCAGAGACAGAAGTGGGCAACCTTGGGACCTCCTCAGCCTGTCTAGGGGCATCCCCTGAGAAGCCCCCTCCCCTTTCCATGGCCCTGACTATCCCCTGCATGTCCCCTGGGTTCTGAATCAAGTCCAGGCCCCTGCTCAGCAGGGCTGCCAGCTGGTCGACTTTATTCTGTGATTCACTGTCTAGCGCCAGAGTGAGTTTCTCTGATGAGCCCATTAAGGCTGAAAACTTAAAACTCTCCAAAATCTTCTTAGTAAAAAGCAAAAGTAAGACTTCTGCCGGCCTTGCCTGACAGATGCAAAGTGCTCTCAGCAGCCAGATCAGATGGCCTTGCGCCCCACAGTGCTGTCAGTGACCCCCTGGCAGTGGGCATTAGGGAGTCCAGCAGAGACAGTCTACAAATTCAACCTCAGAGATTCTCTACTGGTGTTGCCCACCAAGGACCCATCTCTGTGAGTACTTGGGAGTTGGAAGGGGTTAATTAGAACGATTTGGCTTTACTCCTTGCTGGCTGTGTGACATCAGGCAACTTACCTGTCTCCTCTGACCCCGGGTTCCTCCTCTGTAAATTGGAGATTGTAATGCGTACATCCAGCAGTTGTCGGGATTCCAAATGGGGTGACGCAAGTAAAGCATTTGAAGGAGTCCTTGCTCATGGCAGGACCCAGGATGTGCTTTTGTCATTGTTTTCCTTTACTTGTAAATCGATGCCCACCGGCCTGCCTGTCTCCTGTCATTTACTCCTTAGCTGTGTTTTGATGGAGGGAGACTTGGCCAAGATCCCCAGCCCCTCAAAAGTTCTCTGAAATCTATGATACCCCTCCGACAATAGGGCAGAAGGCTACCCTTGATTTCTCACTCTTGGCTCTGATTTCTGTGAGATTTCCTACTGGGATGAGCTGGGCTGGCCCAGGCCTGAGTGTTGAGACTGAGAGAGCTACTTTTGCCTGGGCTACAGGGAAGGGCAGCTATTTTGGGGACTTGACTTTGCCCCTTTCCTCTGGATGCCTCTGTCTTCCTATCAATAGTTTGCTCTTCAAGGATGGGAGTTGTTGAGTGGTGATGGTAGTGATTCTCATCTTGTCATCTTCAGCTGGTTTGGAAGAGGAGTTCCAAGAGGGTGAAACAATCCCCAAAGCAAGAACTCCACAGAGAGCATTCCAGCCAAAGAAGAGCTCCTGGCCTCTTCCAAATCTCCTTTCCGGAGTTCCACACCCCAGCCCCTGGAGCAAATCCTGTCTTTCTTGCTCCTATCAGAGAAATGCCCTGATGGGGGCTCCAGGCAGAGGTCCCCCTCCCTGGCTGCACTTTGGAATCACTTTGGGAGCCTTAAGAAGAGACTAGTACACCCCACCTTGGACCACTCAGCTGGAGTCTCTGGGAGTGGGCCAGGGGAACCACAGTTTAAAAATCTTTGCAGATGATTCAAATCTACAGCTACAGTCAAGAGCCTCGGGGCTGGAGTGTGTATAGACTCTCTCTGAATCAGTTCTCTGTTCCCTGACTGCAGCCCATTTCCCTCTTGGGTCTGAAGGAGGTCCGGATGTGCCTGCTGGCACACCCTCTGCACCCAGTCTGTCAGAACACACAGGTTGCAGGGGACCCCTTGGGGGCCTGGAAACGATGTAGCTCCAGGGCTATAGACAAAGAGGGACTGAGCTGCCCTTCACCGACTGCAGTTTCAAAATCTTTGCAACACTGGCGTGCCTGCCTACGAAAGTTTGCACGTGAAATGTCAACATCCCTTCCTGTTCCCCATTTCCCACTGCCTGATTCTTATCCCATTTGTTTTTTCCACTTTATTTTTCTGCTGGACACTTACTTGTACCTGACATTCTACCTTCTCACTCTCTCTCTGAAATAAACATTTAAACAACTTTTCTTTATTGTCTTCCTTCATTAGACTGTAAGCTCTCCGAGGGCAGGAATTTGATGTTTTGTTGGTGCTATATCTTGAGCATCTAGAAAAATGCCAGGCACAAAATAGGTCCTACAGAAATATTTATTGAAAAACCAATTTTTTTGGTGAACAAATAAAGGTTTGCTTTTCAAAAGCTGGCCTGGTTGATGTAAAAGAAAGATATAGGAAGTTGATAGCCAAATGCAGATCGAAGCCTTAACGTAATTAAAGGGCTAGATGAGCATCCTGTAACCTCCCCACACCTCTACCCCAACTCCTGAAAGTGGTGGGCCCACCTTTCCTCACTGCATCCAGAGATAATCGTGTGAGTCTTTTTGAATCCGAAAGCTGATGATTAGAGGCAAACAGACCCTCTGAAGGAAGAACTCCCATTGTTCCCTTCCACTGTGAAGCTAGCAGTGTCATTTGCCCAAGGTCATGTGGCCAGTTATCAGCAAAACCAGGATTCAAAGTGTGTGCCCAGGATGAGGCTCAACTAATGACCTGTACTTAATGAAGTACCATAAAGCTTAGCCACCCACTGGGATATTACCAGAAGGCTCTACCTCTAGATGTGGTTTTGCGCCACCAAATTTCTCTTCTTGTTTGGTTCCCCAAATTCATGGCTCAGTATACAAGATATTGGGAATCTCAACCAATTGCAGACCTAACATTCCTATGAGGTAGAGTGTGACTTATAGGATTAGGCCTGCTATAAAACCTACAGCACCAGGGTGCAGGGGAAGCGTGAGTTTTCTTTAGGCAACACACACGTGCGAAAGAAGAGTAGAAGAGTCTCTGTCATCTATCTACCTATGTACCTACGTACCTATCTACCTATTGATTTATCTATCTACCTACCTACCTACCTACTGACCCACTTATCAGTCTATCCACTTACCTAACCTACCTATCTACCTATTGATGTATCCATCTATCTGTCTGTCTTATCTACCTATTTATCTGTTTATCATCTATCTACTTACCTATCAATCTATCCATCTATTGATCTATCTCTACTATCTACCTATCGATCTATCCATCAACATCCATTGATCCATCTATTGATCTATCCCTATTATCTATCTCTATTGTTTATCTATATATCTACTTGATTATCTCTATTATCTGTCTACTACCACTGTCATCTACACACATACACACACATAAGTATATTTTAGCACACCATCAGATAAAACACTCTTTCTTCTTTCCTAAAAAGGCCAGCTAGGGCAGGAGAGAGGCTAGGTTGTTCCTTCCACATAAAGGATACCGTGGGAAGGAAGCACCTTACCTCCCCTCAACCACATGCATTGTTTCTAAAACCTGTAAACACCTCTGAAACTCAAATGAAAGCCTGAGAGGTGAAACATTTGCTTCAAGTCTCCATAGCTAGCAAGCAATTTTCACCAGGGATGTCTTGCCCCAAATTTGCATTCTCTCTGATTGCCAAGCCATCTCTCTGATGACTTACTTGATGCCTAGTGGGATACCAATCAGGGGCTGGCTAAGAGAGAAGGAGGTGGTCTTCATGGGTGGCCATTAGCCAAGATTGGTTGGGGCTCAATCTTCTTGGGCTTGGTCAGAACTCACATGAGAATGGAGAAACCACTTTGATGGGAGTTAGTGGGCCTGGCTAGTACAACTGTGGAAGGGGTGTTACCAGCAAAAGTTACCCCCAGCGCAGGACTCTGTTTATTGTACGTATCTGTGGAAGTCAAGCTCCTTCTACATCTTCTTCAGTAGGGGAGATAGGTTTGGTTCAATAAATAAAAGCTCAGGGGTGGAAAGAAAACAATTGGCTTGTCCTCCTTTGGTGATGATGGCATCATGCCTACTATTTATTCAACACTAA
The DNA here is from genome assembly GCA_008086735.1 of Cheirogaleus medius. NCBI lineage: Eukaryota > Metazoa > Chordata > Mammalia > Primates > Cheirogaleidae > Cheirogaleus > Cheirogaleus medius. The sequence goes on along the minus strand of VBSM01003169.1, from coordinate 26,799,928 downwards.
TTATACATCAGGCACCACGTCAAGCTCTTTGATTCCATTAACTAATTTATTTCTCTTAACAACCCTGTGAGGTAGAGCCTATTGTTATTTTCATTTCAGAGCTGAAGAAACAGAGGTTCCCAGCTGTATGTAGCGGAGACAGGAACCCCATCTAGTCCTGTGGGCTCTGATCCAGTGTTCTTCCTCACTTCTGTGAGCTTCCTGAGTGGAAGGAAATGAAAAGTGATTTCCTTTTCCTGGGAGCCCATGAGGGGTTTTCCTGGTGTCCAAGGCTCGTACATACAGAATAAAGCAGTTCTCACCTTGCCCGTCTGCTGCAATGGGATACAGTTCTGAGATGGATGAAGAAGTTGGGACAGAGCCCCTCCTTGTCTCCACCCTCATTAGAAGAGGTGAGTGTCCCTCACCCAGCTGCCCGGCTTGAGGGGGAGCACTGACTTTCTCTCCATGTAGAAACCTGTCTTTTCCACTGTGATGATTTTCCCTAGGAGGGGGGTCATCATTCGTGCATTTTGGATACTTCCCTGAGAAGCAGAAAGAGAATCCACTTCTGGTGGTTCCATTTCTCCAGGCATTATTGGGACCCAGTGCCTCTGCTTCTACGGAGCTGTTTTATCTGAGATCAGCTCACATCCAGAGCCTGCTGACCGGCATTAAGGTTCAAACTCATTCAGCACCAGGGCATGTTATTTTTTCCATCTTTCACCAGATCTCTAATATGAATTACTTCTTGGGGAAAAAAAGATCATTCACAGACCTGGCCTTTTAAATGCCAATGTGTTTGCTTATCAGATTGTTTGGCTGGAAGGAGGCGTGCTGGCCTTGGCATAAGTCTTCCTGGAGAAAAATGAACTGCATGACTACTGGACATTTAAAGTTTTTAGATAAATAGGCAAAAAGTCATGGCACCAATCAGTAAATTCAGAAACTTCCACAGAGCTCTGTGGACTCTTCTATGTAAACCAGACCTAATCCGGTGAAATGCATTTGTTGATAATTGTGGAAGACATCTGTGGGGTTTGGTTTGCCTGCCTGAAAAACATCATCCCTTTTTCTGGTCACAGCATCCAGATTTTGTTGCAGGAAATGTTCTTTTGCCCATCGGATAGAGTCTTTGGCAGACTGTTAATCAAGGTGCCCCACCCATGGCCAAGGGGTGGGCATGAGACTCAAGCTCAGCCAATCAAATGCTCTGTTACTGTAATTTAAGTCTTAATACAAGAACAATATAGTGGCATTTGTTCATTCCAACAGTAATTGCCCAGAGAGATTGTCAACTTGTTCCTGCCTTCCAGATCCCCAGAGTTGTCCTGGTTCCCATTCTTTTGTTTTCTTTTTTAAAAATAAGTTGTATTTTGTTTCTAACTGGCACATAATTGTGGTACATGTTTATAGGGTACAGTGTGATGTTTCCATACATGTATAGATAATGTAATGACCAAATCAGGATAATTAGCATATTCATTCTTTGTAAGAGCTATTCCCCAACTTTCCATTTGATTCTTTGAGCTGTCCACATCCTGCCAATAAATTCACTTTTACTGAAGTCAGAGTTGCTGTTTGTTGCTCATGACCACAACTGCAGAGGCTGGTAAGATCCTCCCAGTGGACAAACTGCTTCTAGCACCCTCTGTCTGCAGTGCCTGTGACTTGTACGCTGGGGTCAAGTTCCTGGATGTGCCCTTCTCTGTCTTTAACTGAAACTGGGCTCGTCTCACTCACTGGTCTGGAGGCAGCTGGTCTAGTACAGAGATGGCTATTGGGTGAAGCACGTACAGACCTTCCTAGATGTCTTGATGCTTTTGTGGATCAGTTTGATGCATTTGAAGTAAATCTTGGTGACTTATGAAAATGGGAACTAAATTTCTCTGCTAGCTTTAAACACACAGTTGTGCAGGGTCTTTTGCTCTTGAAGTAGAGATTTCTGGGAGGCAGGAGGGGTTGGTGGCATAGGCAGGAATTGGATGTCTGACCATAAACCCAAGAACTGTGTTGCTCCTCAAACAGACTCCAATGAACAGGCCGTGGTGTAGTCTGAGGATATGTGGCCCCTTGGTTCTTTTGTAATTGTCTGTTCATCGTATGCATGAAATTGCCTCATGTTGCTTTTTTATTCACATAGGTTATTTTGTAAAATTTGCTTTTTCTAATTAATTTTCAGTGAAAATTAAGTTTGCAACAATAAATTAGCAAGGTTGCGAGGAACACACTGGGTTGCAAGGAAAGCAAAATAGTGGATAAAGGAGTGTCAGAGAGAATCACCCCAAACCATATATACAAATATGCCCAAGGGAGCCCAGTCATGGAAGAGGGGTAGGAATATAAAAAGAGGAAATGATGTTCTCTTTTACTTCTACAGAGATTTACTAAGATTGATTTTTAGTGAGATTATAGGTAAGTGACTCAACTAAATTATGGGATGCCCAGATTCTGATTGCCTCCTAACTATTTATTAGCATCTGCATGGCTCTTTGCAGTTTTTCAAAGTGCTATTGTGGCTGCTATTTATTTTGATCTTCATAATAACTTTGCACATTAAGATATTATTATCTCCATTTTGTAAATTAGAAAAACAAAACTAAGTAGAGGGTTAAGTTCAAGGTTGCATGATCAGCCCAGGTCTTTCCTCCCCAAGCTCAGCATGCCATTAACCCTATATTCTATCCCATGCCAACCCTGCTGTACTCTGCTAACTTTTGCTTGGCTTCAGACACTTTTGTCTAAAGGAAAGATGGTGGCTGATTGGGCTTGATACTTCTTTGGTTTTGTGACGAGGTATTCAAACTCTATGTTTACCACTTATTTGTTTGTGACTATATGCAATTCACTTACTTTTGTGACTTTTTATTTCATTGGAGACAATTTTTGTTTTATTATACAATTTTCATAGTTTTGGTTTATTCTTTCATTTCAATCATTCACTCAAGAGATGCTTCCTGAGCACTAAGTCTTTGTCATTTGCTACAGTTGATATGTTGAGCCTAAGACTATGTTCAAGACCAAACCCAAAACTAGCAGAAGAAAAGAAATAACAAAACTCAGAGCAGAACTAAGTGATATTGAGATAAAAAAATGCAAAGGATGAACAAAAAGTTGGTTCTTTGAAAATATAAACAAAATTGGTAGACTGCTAGCTTGATTAACCAAGGAAAAAAGGGAGAAGATTCAAATAAACACAATCAGAAATGATAAAGATGACATTACATCTGATAGATACCACAGAAATACAAAAGATCATCAGAGACTACTATGAGCATCTCTACATGCATAAACTAGAAAACCTAGAGGAAATGGATAAATTCAACCTCCCAAAGATTGAACCAGAAAGAAATAAAAATGCTAAACAGACCAATAATGAGTAGTAAAATTGAATCAGTAATAAAAAATCTCTCCTCGACAAAAAATCCCAGAACCAGACAGATTCACAGCTGAATTTTACCGGATGTACAAAGAAAAACTGGTACCAATCCCACTAAAACTATTCCAAAAAGTTGAGGAGGAGGGAATCCTCCCTAATTAATTCTATGAAATCAGTGCCACCTTGATGCCAAAGCCAGGCAAGGATGCAATACAAAAAACAAACTGTAGACCAATATCCTTGATGAACATAGATACAAAAATCTTCAACAAAATACTGAATCCAACAGCACATCAAAGAGATAATACACTATGATCAAGTGGGTATTATTCCAGGGATGCAAGGATGATTCAACATAGACAAATCAATAAATGTGATTCACCACATAAACAGGATTAAAAACAAAACCATATGATCATCTCAATAGATGTAGAAAAAGCATTTGATAAAAATCAGTATCCCTTCATGGTAAAAACCCTCAACAAATTAGGCATGGAAAGAACATACCTCAAAATAATTAAAAAGTCATATATGACAAACCCACAGCCAACATCATGCTAAAGGGGGAAAAGTTGAAGCATTTTTCCTAAGGAGTAGAAAAAGACAAAATGCCCACTTTCACCACTCCTATTTAGCATAGTCCTGAAAGTCCTAGCCAGAGCAATCAGGCAAAAGAAAGAAATAAAAGGCATCCAAATTGGAAAAGAGGAACTTAAATTATCTCTGTTTGCTAATTACATGACCTTATACATAGAAAATACTAAGGACTCCTTCAAAGGACTCCTAGATTTGATAAATGACTTCAATAAATTTTCATGATACAAAATCAATGTACAAAAACAGGTAGCATTTCTATACACCAATAATGATCAAGCTGAAATTAATAACTTAATCCCATTTATAATAGCTACAAAAAATGCATAGGGATACTTTTAACCAAGGAGATAAAAGATCTCTACATGGAGGACTACAAAACAAGAAATTGTAGATAACACAAGCAAATGGAAAAACATCCTATGATCATGGATTGGAAGAATCAATACTGTTAAAATGACCATGCTGCCCAAATAAATCTATCGATTCTATGCAATTCCTTGCAAATCACCCATGACATTTTTTACAGAAATAGAAAAAATAATCCTAACATTCATATGGAACCATAAAAGAACCCGAATAGCCAAAGCAATATTAAGCAAAATGAACAAAGCTGAAAGCATCACATTACCTGACTTCAAATTATCCTACAAGGCATTAGTAACCAAAACAGTGCATTACTGGTATAAAAATAGGCACATAGATTAATGGAACAGAATAGAGAACCCAGAAATAAAGCCAAATACCTATAACCAACTGATCTTCTATAAAGTCAACAAAAATATACACTGGGCAAAGGATACCCTGTTCAATAAATGGTGCTGGAAAAATTGGATAGCCATAGACAAAAGAATGAAACTAGACCCATAGCTTTCACCATATACAAAAGTTAATTGAAGACTGATCAAAGACTTAAATGTAAGACCTTAAACTTATAAAAATACTACAAGAAAATCTAGGAAAAACTCTTCTGAACATTGGACTAGGCAAAGAATTTATGACTAAGTCCTCAAAAGCAAATTCAATAAAAACAAAAATAAACAAATGGGACTTAAATAAACTGAAAAGCTTCTGCACAGAAAAATAAATAATCAACAGAGTAAACAGACAACCTGCAGAATGGGAGATAATACTTGCAAACTATGCATCCAAAAAAGGGCTAATATGCAGAATCTACAAGGAACTCAAACAACTCAACAAGAAAAACAAACAACCCCATTAAAAATGGGCAAAGAACATGAACTGACATTTTTCAAAAGAAGACATACAAATAGGTAACAAACATGAAAAAATGCTCAACATCACTAATCATCATAGAATGCAATTTAAACCACAATGAGATACCATCTTATACCAGTCCAAATGAATATTATTAAAAGGGCAAAAAACAGTAGATGTTAACAAGGATGTGAAGAAAAGGGAACACTTATACATGTTGGTGGGAATACAAATTGTTACAACCTCTATGGAAAACTCTGGAGATTTCTCAAAGAACTAAAAATAGAACTACCACTTGATCCAGCAATCCCACTATTGGGTATCTACCCAAAGGAAAATAAATCATTATAAATAAGAGATACCTGTACTCATATGCTTATCACAGCACTATTAGCAATAGCAAAGATATGGAGTCAACCTAAGTTTCTATCAGTGGACGACTGGATAAAGAAAATGTGGTATATGTATACCATGGAATACTACTCAGCCATAAAAATAATGGAATCATGTATTTTGCAGAGACATGGCTAGAATTGGAGACCATTATCCTAAGTGAAATAACTCAGAAACAGTCAAATATTACATGTTCTCACTCTTAAGTAGGAGCTAAACTATGAATACACATGGGCATATGGAGTGGAATAATAGTCACTAAAAGCTGCAAAAGGTGAAAGGGTTAGACAGGGTGAGGGATGAAAAATTACCTGTTGGGTACAGTGTACGCCCAGACTTCACTACCACACAATATAATTCATGTAACAAAACTTTTCTTGTACTAAATCTACAAAAATAATTTTAAGAAAGGCTATGTTCAACATCAAAGACAATGGAAGTAAACGTGCTTTGCAAACCCCAGTTGCTAACTAAATGTAAACTGCATTGTTATTATTCCTTATGGAATATTTACATCTTAAATGACAATGGCTGAAAGACAGCCAAGCGTAACACAAAAGGATGAATTCCTAATGGTGGAATTTCAAGCATTCTGGTGTGTGTGCATGTGTGTGTGCGTGCATGTGCATGCTTGTGGTAGGGAGTGGTCAATAGTATATGGCAAGAAATTGGAGGAGGAAGGATTTTTCTTTTTTTCTTTTCTTTAAAATTTTTTTTTCCCTGTGGACCTGTGAAGAGACGTAGAGAGTTTTTTCCTTAGGAGAAATTTCCATCAAATCTCCCATGGAAGGGTGCTATACCAGGCTTGCTCTAGGAGTGGGAACAGAGAAGAGGAGTCCAGCTTTCTTTGCGGAGCTCATACCACTGTTTGATACCCAATTAGGAGAAGCATAGTTTCTAGTCTCTGATGAACTTTCCCTGCTTTTAAATACTAAGTTTGCTGACTCTGTCTGAACTTCAAAGCTGATGCTAAATATATTTTAACTACCCACAAAGGGAAAGAGGTTGCCCCTTTATTGGAAACATCCATTCTCCCTGGAAGCTACACCACCACTGATCTGACCTCCTAAGGCCAGTGGGCTTGAGGAAAACCCGGGCTGGAGTTTCCGTCACTCCATTCTGGGAAAGACATTTTGTCTGTCCTGGTGTAAAAGTCATTTTTCTTGGCTATAATGCCTTCCATCGAAGAGTGAAAGAGAACATATCTACCTCTATCAATATCGATAGGAATCTGGGGTCTGAGTTTAAGTCTTTCAAATGCCAATGCATTCACATGTGCTAGACATCATCTGTTTCTGGCTGCATATATTAGGTCCTGGGATCTCAAATTTATTATATTTAGCCCCATTCTGAGCCCTACTTACTTCTGCACACAGTAGCTGGGAGATACTTAAAAGATACCACATCTTTTAAGATCTTTCTCCACCCTGGGTCCTGCCTGGTTCTCACTGCTGCTTCTGCAACATGCCATCCCCTTTACCCGGACTGTGCTGTGGGTGATGTTCCGTTCTCATGATCCCGGCCACCTGAGGTGCCCCCTCCACCGTCACCTCCTTGTTGAGCTTCCCTTAATCTAATAATGGCTGCCGTGATAGCAGGCACCATGCTTAGTGCTTAGAAAACATTATCTCCAATCTTCATAACAACGCTAAATTGTGCACATATTACCCCTGTTTTACAGGTGAAACTGAGGCCTCAAAGGTTAAGTGACTCACCTGAGATGACACAACTGTCAGCGTGCAAGATTGGAATTTAAAGAGCCTCCCAGTTCCAGTCTCCGAGACCCTTTGACTCTTCCTTTGATTTTCTGAGCTACTGTGTTATTTTTATACAAGTAGCGATGAATGAAGGACAGTGAAAGGGAACGCCTCTGTAATGGCATGTGTTATTATGAGGGTGGTGCCTGCTGAGTTTCTTGAGCACCTGTAATCCAACTCTGGTGTATATGAGTCTCTAGAGCAGAAAGAAATATCCTGTCACTCAAAAACCATTCATTCATCCATTCATTCATTCAACAAATACTCGTAAAGTGCTTCCATACGCCAGCACTATTTTAAGCACCGGGAATATAGCTATGAAAAACAGACAGATCTCTGCCCTGCAAGAGCTTAATGGCTCTTTGGATTAGATTGAATCAATTAATCAATCAATATTTTGTCAGGTGTAGATAAATACTGTGGAGAAGAATGCAGCTGCTAAGAGGGTAGAGAGAACCCTGGAGAGATTGGGGAGATGAACTTCCAGTTTATATAGAAGGGTCAGGGGAGGTCACAGTGATAAGGTAACACTTGGGCAAAGACCTGAAAGAAATGTAGGTGCAAGTCATGTGGCTATTTAGGAGAAAAGAATTCCAGGCCTAGGAGCATCAAGTGCAAATGTCCTGAGGCAGGATCCTTCCTTGGTCTACTTGAGAAGCAGCAAGAAGTCCAGTGTAGCTGGGGTTGAGGGAGTGAGGGGGAGAGTAGTTGTTGAAGACATCAGGAAGCTAGGGAAGGGAAAAATCAGATTGGGCCGTCCCAATCTGACTCAATTCTGTAAGTTTGAATGAGGAAGGGAGCCATCAGGGGGCTTTGGGAAGAGGTGTAATATGATCTGACTTATGCTTTAAAAGGATCATTCTGGGTGTTACTTGTAGAAAACTCGGAAAAGGGGGAAGATAGAGACAGGGGGAGCATCTAGGAGACCCCTGTGACAGTCCAGGAGAGACAGATGGTGGCTTGGACCAGAGTTGTTGCAGCAAAGGTAGTGAGCAGTACACAGATTCTGGGTACATTCTGAAGATAGAATCAACAAGGCGTACTGGTGGGGTCTGACAGAGAGAGAAAGGAGTTAAGGGTGAGGCCACGTTGGCCTTTTCCTGGGAAATGTTCTCTCTATTAGAATGTAAACTTCACAAGGGCTGAGCTCTTCATTTGTTTTATTCATTCCCAGGTGCCTAGAACAGTGCTTGACACATAGCAGAATATATATATCTGCTTAACCCAATGTCACACAAATGTTTTCTTCTAGAATTTTTATATTTCACATTTAGGTTTGTGATTTATTTTGAATTCATTTTTTTATACGGGGGGAGGTATGGATCGAAGTTCTCCTTTGTCCTAGAACCATTTGTTGATCTGAGTTGGTTTTGATGAATAACTAGGATGTCATCTGCTGAACAAGGAAGGGCAGAGGAACAGGTATAAAACTATGGTGGTGGGAAGTAGCAGAGATTGTGATCAAGGGACCAGATGAGTTTTGTGGTTGGCTGGAGAGTAACATGTGAATAGGAAGTGATGGGATTTAAGGCTTTTCAAGGGACATGAAGTCCAGACCGTGGAGGGCCTGACACAGCTGGAGCGTTAGAGTTGGTGGAAGTGTTCTTCGAGATTACAACTTAATTTCCTCCCCATTTTATATGTGGGCAGAAAAAAAGCCCCCAAAAGGAATGTTGTTTAATTTTAGAATTTAATTACTACTTTGACTACCCATTTTACTAACTAGAATTACCTGAGATAAACGGGAGATTAAACAACAACAACATAAAAAGAAGCCATGGTCTTAAAGAGGTGACTCACGTTCTATTTTTGTCCAGGACTGAGCTCTACTCCGAGGGCGCTGCTGGATAGATCGATGGCGCCTTGGAGGGAGGACTCTAATGGCGTGATGTTCTGTCTGACCCAGTATTTTCTATCAGTGCCTGGGACGAGGTTAGGGAAGGCACTCTCATCAGATGCGCGGAAGACCTGACGTTAGAAATGGAGAACATGTGTTGAATGAGAGAGCCAGGGTCCCAGAAGATGCCAGCAGTTTAGAATTCTGATCAAATTTAACAAGAAGGCATTTAAAAATGCTAATTGTTAAGTACGATGCTTGGATTCCCAAAGCAGCTGAACAAACAAGGGGTTGGGGAGTCAGCTCTGAGCGATAGGTGACAATGCAGACATCACAGAGGGAGCGGTGTCGAACTGGAGGAAATCTAGGGTGATCTTGAGCAGCACTGGGAGAAGCCCAGCATCCTGAGCTGCTGTTCAGCTCGGATCAGACAACACTTGGAAAGCACTCCAGTTGGGGGGCCACAATTTAAGACAGAAATGGCTATCAAGGATGGATGCTGGAGCTGGATGCTGTTCAAGTCCTGGCTTTGTCTCCTACTGGCTGTGTGACCTTGGGCAAGTTACTTAACTTGTACGTCAGTTGCCTCATCTATAAAGTAGAACTAATAGCAATGTCATGGCTTGTTGTGAGTGCAAATGAGTTAATGTACAAAGTGCTTGGTGTGAGCTATGTAGAATTAGCTATAATTATTATTTGGTTATTATTTACTGAAAACTTAATTGTGCTGGACTCTATAATAAATATTCTTTAACAGTATCCCAATTAATCTCCATAATAATCTTACAAAGTAGACATTTTTATCTACATTCTTTAGAAGAGGATACTGAGTTTCAGAGGTAAGCATGTAGCCCATTCACAGATACCCTTGAAATGACACTCCCAGAACTCAACTCCAGATCTGCCTGGCTTCTAAGCTGATGCTTTCAATTACTGCATTGCACTGTCCCTTGAAGTTGTTTCCAAGGAGAGTGATCAGAATGTCGAAGGGCTCAGAGCCATGTTGTGAAATTTGACTGGAGGAACAGGTGCAGAGGGGCTGGCTACACCAGGAGAAGAGATGCCATGTGTAAGAGGAATCAGACGTATTTGAAGTAGAAATAGTCATTATCTACTGGAGATAAATTCCAGATCAATCTAACAGTCACATTCCCTAGAGATGGGATGGGCAGTTTCTTACATTAATGAGTTATCTGTCACTGGAGGTGTTCACAAAGAGGCAGGTGGAATTCAAGCACTGGAGAAGAAGTTGGAGTAGATGTCTTTTAAAGCAACTTGGAATGCTGTGATCATCTATCCCTGTCTTGGAACCCTAGTATCTTTGTTTTGAAAGTAATTTTAACGATATTTATATCTTCCCAATTCTAAAGGGCATTGTGAGGGTTAAGGAAAAAGTGCTCATTAAGCATGCCAAGATCCAGAGAAGAAACACACTATTTTAAGATAAACTATTATTATAACACTATATGTAATTGCCAAGTGGATAATGGAACCAAGAATCTGCTAAACTCATGTACATAACAAATTGTGATAATTTCTTAGACCAAATGTGTTTATTGCATGTGCCCAAGGATTGCAGTTGATAATTGCTATTATAGCCTATGCCTTAGTGCACAGGAGATTCTCATAAATTATTTGGAAGTTTCAAAAACAAAAGCAATCTTGCTATATACTTGGAACCTCCTCCAAGAATTTCCTAACATATAAATGCTGAAATTCCTAGTGATGAGGTAGAAATTTGATTACAAGACTTGGAATGCAGATGGAGTCATATCCTTATGGGAATTGGCGATGCTCCTTTTTGGAGTTCTGGTTTGGGAAAATGGACTGTGGTCTGTGTTTATTTCTAGTTCACTTCTCTACCCAGTGATGTTCACATATTTTTGTCCAGTTGGTCCAATGAGGCTTAATTGCCTGCTAATTTTGTACTGGACTGAATTAATTTTAAGACCAAATTAATTAAAATAGATGAAGCTCCCTGCATCTATTATTCATGAGCTAGTTAGAACAGGAGGAACCACATTAGTTGCACTAAGGATATTACATTGTTTTAATGAACTTCTTTTTGGTGCCCATTAATAGAAATTTTGAGGAGCCCAACATGGTTTCTCCAATTTGTGGCTGTGAGGTGCTCTGGTTTGCTTTGGTGAATAGCAGACGATGTAAAAATGGCTGCTTTTGAAAGCCTCATGGACTTTAGAAGGTGAGAGGTAGGTTGGGGTTTTGGGGTAGGGGGCAGGGGAGAGAATTATACACCAAAGGAAAATATCTTTGCTGCAAATGGAACTTCCTAGTTGGTTAGTTTCTATGTGCAAGTAGGCAAATTGCTAAACAGTGTGTAGAGACTGGCAAGATAGCGGCAGAGGAAGAGGAGCAAGGGATGCATGATGTTAGTGAAGGGGAGAAGGTTTGGTTTATTAAATTCACCATTTTAATGTTTCTTGCAAGCATGATTCTTGACTATGTTTAATATGCAGTAAATGCTGACAGGTATGAACTTGATTGAGGCAGTATTCTGATGACTTGTGTAGGCGGTTCTGGCTACTAGCATCTTGCCTCTAGGAGTTTGGTTCCACTCTGATGAGATAACTGTTTAGACATTCACCCAGAGGTGGACTTTTTAAAAGTCAGATTAGACTAAATGCGTACCCTGCAATGAAGATGCTATGGGCTGGGTTATGCAGTTAACATGAATAGCCTTCTATGCCACAGACTCTAAATGCAGTGCTAACCCTCCCTGTTATTCTCCCACAAGGACGTAGCAAAAACCCTTTCCCAGAGAATTAGCCTCCGTCCTGGGAGATTATCACAAAGCCCAGTAGCTAAGACTGAAATGAGGGTTACAATCCATTGTAGCTAACTGGAGGTACCAGTCAACCTTGGGCTGGTTTTGAGAAAAACTTTTTCTGAGTGCCAGTTATCTGCCAGGGCCTGGGCCAGGTACAAAGTTGAGTATGACAAGGTTCCTGTCCTTGGGAAGATTATGATCTCATCCAGGGATCTCTCTGAGGCTGAGGGGGAGGGGGGGAGACAGGGAGAGTGGCTCCCCACTGTGTCATAGGATGGACACCACCCCATGCCCTGTTCCTTGCTAGAACCAGATATTCTGTTCCTTTGCCAGACGTCATCTGTGACTTAGTCTTTAGAAAATGCCCACACAGTAAGAGCAACAGGAGCCAACATTTCTTGAACATCTACTATGTGCCAAACATTGTCTTATTTCTTTCTCTGAATATCACGTGAGGGGCCAGCTTGGTTTTTCTGGCAGTCTGTGCGGCAGATGACCAAACTGGGGCACAGTGAGGAGAAGTTGCTGGTTGAGCTCACTCTCATGCCCTTTCTGCATCAACGTGGAATCCTGAAGTTCAAAGCCTCAGAGAGGAGTGGACGGTGTGAGTGGGAAGAGAAGGAGGAAAACCAAAAGGGAGTGTAGGTGTGTGTCTTTGGTGGAGGTGGAAAATGGTGCTGTAGATTTTGAAGCGAGAGAGATATTTCTGTCTGACTCCTGGGGAGTTGAGAGCCTTTCGAAAAGGATGTGGCTAATTGGCAATGGCGTGGGCAGTGAGGAAGGAGGGGGAGAACAGGGAATATGAGACTCTGTGGAACGATTCTGAAGGCTCACATCCCACCCTCATTTGCTAGACAGATTCAGTTGCTAAGCAAGTCCCTGGCAGGTGGGGAAAGTGACCGGGAGAGGGACAGAGAGGAGGAGAGAGATGGCAAAGAAGATGGAACCCTGAGTAAGCATGGGGTCATAATGCCAGGGTGGCATAGGGCTTGGCTGCTGGTTACCCTCGGACTTTAGGAGGCTTTTACCAATACTTGGAGGAGAGGTTTCCGTAGTGCTGTCTGTGTGTTTAGAAAAATGCTCTTTTGCTATTGCTATCTATACATTTTCATAATAACCAGAATAGCTTACACTTGAGCTCTTACTATCTGCCAGACACACTATCATTTAGTCTTCCCGAAGCCCTATGGGATGAGTATTATTATTACTATTGTTTTTGTTGTTATTATTATTATCCCTCTTTTACAGATGTTGAAACCAAGGCTCAGTGAGAACACAGAGAGTAAGCAACTCCAGACCCTTGCTGTGACCACTGAACATCACTGCCTTCCTCCTGAGACCTGTCTCTTCTCATTCTGATTGGCCTGTGAACCTGTTGCTCCTTCCAAACCAACAGAGTACAGTGGTTGGAGAGGCCCAAATGTGAGTGCTATTCATTCATTCATTCATTCAGGAAATAGTTATTAAACTTCTCATGCATACCAGGTGGAATGTTAGACTCTGGAAGTACAGTGACAAGTAAACGATCCATGGTCATTGCCTTCAAACTGCTCACTACCTGAAGGAGGAGACAGATAACCATAGACACAAATGCATCATCACAGAAAATACTCTGCCTATGATAAGCAGGTGCACTAGGGAGACCGACCCAGTCGGGAATTCAGTGGAGATGTCCTTGAGGCAATGTCACTCACTGAGAGGAGAAGGTGGAGAGGAGATTTCTAGGTGATGGGAGCAGGGGAAGGGTGGGGGGCGAAACGGCGATTCCAGACAGAAGGGGCAACAAGGGTGGAGGCCCGAGCTGGGGGGAAGCAGCACATGTGAAGACTGAAGAGCAGTTCCTGTAGCCTGAGAGCAGAGTGAAGGTGAGAGTGCTGAGCAATGTGGCTCCACTGTAGAGAAGGACCAGCCTACCTGGTCCAGGTGGGGTTCCAGAGCCACACCAAGACATTCGACTTTTATTCTCAGAGTGGAAAGCTGATGGAAGGCTGTAACTGAGCCATGCATGGTGGAGATGCTCTGCCTGCTTGTGGGGTATGGGACATGAGTGAGGAAGGACCACTGAGTCCAGGTGTGAGATGGCAGTGTCTTAAGTAAGGGTGGTGGTGGTGGGGTGGAGAGAAGGGGATGGATTCAGGAGATGTGGGTACCATGGATGCTTGGCAGGAATCACAAGGCCATGCTGTGATTTTGGGTCCATAAGAGACAGTTGCTTGATGTGCATTTAATGCAGAATGGTGGTGCTCTCTATTGATAGAAAGTTAACTTGGGCTCATTAACTTTAAAGTACTTCAGTCACACAGAGGTGCTTGTATTTGGCATCAGAAGGAATTTCAAGGAAATAGATCATTTCTTCAGAGTTGGAGGAGGATAAATTAAAATACTTAGAGTACCTCAGTATTGGCCATTGGTCCTCTGGATGCCTCCATTTACTTTGGAAAGTGAAAGAATATTAGAGAATGGAGGGCTCACCTTTGATGTAAGAGACCTGGTTTCAGGTATAATCTGCTGGTGAGTGGCAGAAGGCACTGGGTGGCCTTGGGCACATCGTTGCCCATTTCTTGCCTTCTGCTTTTCCATCTTTGGTATGAGGGAAATGGATGAGATGATCTCCAGTAGATCTCACCTCTCTGATTCGGAAGTGCCCTAAAATACCTGTCATCCCACCAATGCATGCCACGTGATCCAGTGTCACAGACAGCCTCATCCTGGAGACTGGAGGTGGGGGAGATACTGAATCAATAGTGTGTAGACCACATCTCTGCTTTTAAGAGGCTAACCTCCTAGCATCAACAGGAAAGTGAACACCCCAAAGAAATAGCATCATGCAACAGATATTAAGTTTAACCCAATTCTGTTCACTAAGGTACAAAATGGAACAGAACACACAAATGCCACATCACCAAGAAAAATAGACCATGAGGTGTGTATAGCAGCAGAGAACAATGAATAGTCACTGTTAATATTGACTCGCAGTTTAAAAACATCAACCTCTCTGAGTTTTGATTTCTCTGACTGTAAAATTGGGATGAAAATTTTTACCTTGCAGGCTTGTTTCATAGATTACATGAAATAATGAGAACAAATTGCTTAACTCAGAGCTTGGCATAAATTATGACTCAGGAAATTTGCCCTTTGTAGGAATCTTGATTGGGCATTTACTCTAAACTGGAAACTGTTTTAGACCCCGAGACTATGAATAGGACAGAGTGGGTCCCTGTTCTAATGGAGCTTCCATTTGAAGTGGGGAGAGAGAAAGAATGAACAAATATGAAAGGGCACATAAGAGAACAGAAAAATGGTATAAGGAGAATGAAGCAAGGTGGTCGGGTTCTTTTACACTGGGTGGTCATCTCTTATGTGAGTTTAAGTTGAAACTGAAAGAAGGAACCAGTCAGGCAGGAGTGAAGGACGTGTCCTCTAGGCAGTCAGAAAAGCCAGGCCTCAGGCTCCAAGGCGGGGCAGGGTAGGCCTGCTGGAGGAGCAGAGGAAGCTGGGGGGAGGTTGAGCAGAGTGGACAAGCAGGAGGGACAGAGTGGAGAGGACAGAGAGTGCACCTTGCAAGATGGGGAAGGGATCTTTGTCTTATTCTGAAAGCAATAGGAAGTCATGGAGGATTTTAGGCAGGGGTGTGACCTGACCTATATACATTTAAAAAAGATCTCTCTGACTCATGTGCAGATCCTGGATTGGACAACAGTAAAGGGAGAACCGGGAGGCCACTGAGGGAGTTGTGGTCAATTGTTTGCACAAAAGGGCATGATTATCCTCTTCCAATCTCCATGTTTCTTACAGTGTGACTTTTAAGCTCTTCCCGTCAAAGGGTCTGTTTCTCCATGGCTTGAATTTGTACTGGCCTTGTGACTTGCCTTCTTCAATGGAATGGGGCAGAAGTCACAGAATGCTCAAGCCTAGGCCTCAGGAGACCTTGCACTCCTTCTTGGAACCTGACCCTACTGCCATGTGAACAAGCTCATGGAGCAGAGAGGAGGCATCTCAGCGAATGCCATCTGAGACCATCCAGTCCCCAGCTAAACCCAGCAGCTTACTGCAGACACGTGAGTGAGCCCAGCAGTGATCAGAAGAATCACCCAGCTGAGCCCAGCCCAAATTGCTGACCCACAAAATTTTGAACAGTGTAATTGGCTTTGTTATAAGCCAATAAGTTTTGAGTGGTTTGTTACATGGCAAAAGCTAACTGACATACAGCCAACTGAGATTGTTTAGGCCAAAGATGATGATAACTTGGATGAGGGTAGCAGGGACTATGGAGGGATATAATATGATTTGGCACATGCTTTGGAGTTAGTGTTGAGAGAATTTGATGATTGATTGACTTTGAGAATGAGGGAAAGAAATAAAAAAGACAGTTCAAATGAAGAGAGTAGCAGCCAGTGATAATATGGTGTTTAGGTTGAGAGCTGGAGAATCAGTCCTAGATGGTTTTTTAATTTGCTGATTTTCCAAAGGCATAAATCAAGATGAAATAGTTCAATATCAAACATATTCATTGAGTACCTACTGTCTGCTAGGGCCTGGTGATAATAATAACAACATTAATGGTTAATACTTATATGGCACATTCTAAGTGTTAGGTATTATAATAAGAAATTTATACTTATTTAATATTCTTAACAAGCATATGAAGTGGGTATCACTATTATTCCTATTTAATTGATGAGGAGCCAGAAGGGAGAGATTGAGGACTTTGCTTGGTATCACATAGCAAGTAAGTAACAAAGCCAGAACACCAACTCTAACAGTCTGGCTTCAGACAGACTATTAACCACTGTGTTCTGCTAAAAAGTAAATAGATTGAGATCATCAACTCAAGAACATACAGTCTAGTGTAGGGATGGATATGTAAAGGAAATGATTCCATACAATGTGGTCTGTGCTATGATATGGGCTTTAGAACAGCGGTGGGCAGACGTTGTCTGCAAAGGGTTTGAGAGTAAATACTTTAGGCATTGCCAGACATATGGTCTCAGTTGTAACTAAACTCTGCTGTATTGTGAAAGCAGCTAGACAGTAGGTAAATGAATGGATGTGTCTATGTCCCAATAAAGCGTTATTTATAGAAACAGATGGCAGAGCACTTTGGCCCACAGGCCACAGTTTGCTGACCTCTGCTTTAGTGCAAAGAAAAGATGCCTCAACCCAGACAAAGGGGAAGAGATGGGGTCAGAGAAGGCTTAACTGAGTTTTGGCTTAAAAGGCAAGTAATGGGGATCTAGGAAAATAGTGGGAAGGGAGTACCAGGCGGATGGCACAGCACCTGGCAGGGCACAGAGGGTGCTGGGAAGTCCATAACAGGAAGCGTAGTGTGGCTGGAGCATTGTGTGCCAAGTGGAGCGCTGGGGACTTGAGTCTACAGGAGGAGGTGGGGCCCCATCCTCGGATCTCCTGGTGAACCTTGGGGAGGAGCTGGTGAGGCCCACCACATACGTGGAAAATGATGTGCTCAGGTCTGCATCCCTTAGAAAACACTCCCAGTAGCAGTATGCGCTTGGGTGGGGACAGGGCTGGAGAGGAGGCAGGAAGACCAGGACTCACATGCGGGGGGTTGGAGGTGTCCAGGTCTGGGTGGGCCAGCAAGCTTGGGTGCAGGAGGGAGGATTAGGGGGTGGCATCTCATAAGAAAGGGGAGAAAGGAGAGGGCAGAACATTAAAAAAAGCAAAGAGGAGGGCAGGGGGAAGAGAGTGAAGAATCATATACGTCAACCCCTTCTTCCTCTCTCTGTGCGTGACAGCAGGCACTGTTGGGAGAACGCATTTGGGGGAAGAGAAACGCCCAATTGTAAAGGGGTCCTGATTTGTCTGTAACTTAGCAGTTGGTCTTAGGTCTTCTTCTGTGAGTGGGGCACACCCAGGCCCTCCTATGGCCTGAGGGAGCAAGGGAGGCTTTAGGGAGGGAAACAGTCTCTGTGGGCGCTGTGAGCCCGAGGAACACGCAAGCGCCAGCCTTACTGGAGTTGAGAATGGGGGGACCCCTCACATCCGCCGCCAAAGGGCATCATTGTCACCACTATTTTAGTACACCCGTGCAGGGAATAACAGTGTCAGCAGCCATGTCTTCAGCTGTGAAGGGCAACAGTGACTATACATAAGTACATATCTAGTGCGGCCAGCAGACTCATAACAAGTAACCAGGCATCCTGGTGTTAACAACCCCCGCAGGGCTCCCCGCGGAAAGAAGCTCTGCGGCTGTGGCTGTGCCTGGCAGGAAGCACACACAGACGCACATGCACACACACACGCACACACACACACTGACGTTTTCTAATCACTTCCGTTTATTTGACATCTTGCCAATTGCCTCCGGTTTGCCAGAAAGCCCATACAACTTGCAAAAGCACATAGTTTGTTAATTTTTTTCCCTAAAATGTCCTAGGATGGATGGAAGTCTTGTGTGTTGAGAAGAAAAATCACAACTTCTCTTCTATGTGGGCTAGGTATTTTGTTTGTTTTTGGCTGTGTGGTTTCTGTCTGTGAGTTCTGGGATTGACAAACCCCAACGCAGAAATGAAGGGTTGGTGTTTAAGGGAATTGGCTTTGGATCCACCAGATGTTGCAGGAAAAGACGATAGCTACATGCCCCCCAATTTACAAACGTAACTCTCTTGCACTAGACACTGAGGGTACACGGGTTTGGGGGTCACCCGACATCTCTTTGACTTGTAAGAAATCTGAAAGTGCTTAGAAGAAAAGAAAATACTAAGTAGTGCAGCATGTTTGAATTACTCAAAGCACTGGATTTGAACTTGCAGAAGGCTCCAGAGCTCCAGTGATAAAATTCAGAAAGGAAATGCTCTAATTCTGATGAACTCCACAACTTTCCTGTAATAGGCCAGAGGTGGCCAAAGAGCTCGCATCTCTGGGCCCAGCTGAACCAGGAAGTCCTGGGGCAGGTGCCTGCTTGGTCCATCAAGCGCGACCAGGGCAAGTGGTGGCCTCCGCCTTGGCGTGTGGCTCTTGAGGCTTCTTGATGACCTCAGGAGCTCTAAGGAGGTGTCTGGGGTGAGGGAGCGTGAGGCCCACCAGTGTTTGTGAGACACTTCCTGGGTGCGGGGTGTTTTCTCTCTTCATTTTCTTAAGTCTCAATTTACCCCATTTGTACAGGTGAAGAAGCTGAGGCTTGGAGAAGGCAAACATCTTGCTCAATGATACTGAAGGAAAGGAGCTCTTTTGCATGTTGTTTATGGGGAGGGAAAAATGTGCTCTCTATTTTGAACCCATCTTTGGCTAAACCTTGCCCTCAGGCTAAGAAATGGGCACTGTGAAGGCCAGTTAGCCAAAACTGGCTCTTTGAACTGGGTCCAGCACTGGGCGCCCATGAGAGGTCAAGAGCAGTCGTCACAACCGTAGGATACTCTGTGCCAACCCACTATGAACACCGTGCGTGAGCTCATTTAACAAGGGAGATGGTACTATCCCCATTTTATAGATGAGAAAACCACGGCTCACAAATGTTAGATACATTTTCCAACAATGCTCAGTAAGGGTCAGAACTAAGACACAAATCTGTTACTATCTGACCCCAAAGCCAATTTTTTCCAGTATTGTGTTAAATTTTAATGGAACTTCTCTCAATGTGAGGGGAAATGAAGATTAAGTGCCGTGTTCTGAGGGTCATAAATGGAAGCAGGTGAATTAGTAGTAGTAGTAATAAGAATTCCATCATTAGGCCAAGGTGGGCGGATCGCTCAAGGTCAGGAGTTCGAGACCAGCCTGAGCAAGAGCGAGACCCTGTCTCTACTCAAAATAGAAAGAAATTAATTGACCAACTAAAAATATATAGAAAAAATTAGCCGGGCATGGTGGCACATGCCTGTAGTCCCAGCTACTCGGGAGGCTGAGGCAGGAGGATCGCTTGAGCCCAGGAGTTTGAGGTTGCTGTGAGTGAGGCTGACGCCATGGCACTCTAGCCCGGGCGACAGAGTAAGACTCTGTCTCAAAAAAAAAAAAAAAAAAAAAGAATTCCATCATTAATTAGAGAATATTATATTTATTGAGTACTGCCTACTGTGTGGCAGGTACTGTTCTGGGCACTAAAGAACATATTTTATTCATTATTTTCCTTAAAGGGTCCTAGATTGGGTTGGAGTCTTGCATGTTGAGAAGAAAAATACACAGGTTCTATTCTCCATGGACTGGGTATTTTGTTTGTTTTTGGACACGTGATTTCTGTCTGTGAGTTCTGGGATTGACAAACCCCAATGCAGAAATGAAGGCTTGGCCTTCAAGGGTAGTGAAAGAACAGATAAAAACTCCTGTCTTCATGGAGCTTATATTCTAGCGGGGACAGACAGTAACCAAAGAAAACAGCTATAGAGTACTAGAGGTTAATGAGTGATGGAGAAAAACTGGGAAGGGGAGACTTATTGGAAGTGAGGTTGCAGGTTTAGATATGATGGTTAGGAAAAGTCTAACTAAGGAGATGAATTTTGAGTAGGGAATTTTAAATAGGAATTTTGAGTAGATGAATTTTGAATTTTGAAGCAAGTGAGGAGTGAGTCCTGTGGTGGATACTTGGGAGAGAATAGCACATGCAAAAAATGTTAGTGACAATAATAATAATGCCTAGCTACCCTGGGCCAGAGCAGTGGTTCTTAAAATATGTCTAGACCAGCAGCATTAGTATCACCTGGGAACTTTGTAGAAATGCAAATTCTCAGGCCCTACCCCAGAACTTCTCTGAGGGTGAAGCCCTAATGTGTATGTATGTGCATGTGTATGTATTTTGTATATATTTTTATTGCAGTATAATTTATATACTAAAAAATGTAACCATTTTAATGTACATTTCTATGAGTTTTAATAAACTCATATACCATCATCTAACCACCACCATGATAAACAGTTCCATCTTTCCCTCAAATTCCCCTTCCTAGTCAACCTCCATCTCTGTGACCCAGGCCCTGGCCGCCACCAATCTCTTTTCTGTCCCTAAGATTTTGCCTAGCAATTTATGTTTTCACAAGTATGCCAGGTGATTCTGAGTTTTACTAAAGTTTAAGAACCACTGTATTATTCTAAATCCTCAAACAATTTTGTAAGGCCTTTATGATACCCATTTTACATATAAGGACTTCTCCTTGGGGAATTCTCAGGAATTCCAAATTGTCCTTTTTATAGTATGCAGAGCAGAGTCATCTCCCATTTTAAGGCCCGGATGAGGGTTGGTGTGGTTGGATTCATCTTCTACTTCAAATATATGTTAAGGCATTTTTCTAAATAAGGACAGTATGTGTCCTATGAACAATTCTGGTAAATAAATGTTTTTTCCCTTCATCATAACCTGTGGCTCATATAAATGCAAAAGCCTTTATCATCTTGCTAAAAGGGTTAGAGAAATGTTCCTTCTCCCCTTCCACACATGTCCCTATGGTTGTATATATGTTGCCTTTATTGGATTAAATTCATGTTGAATTTTTAAAAGCAATTACATTACATAAAAACATTCTTAAAAATCTAAATGACAAATATGTTTGAACAATAAAAGTTTGTCCCCATACCTGTTCATACCACTCTCTGATTTTCCATAATTCTCCCCCAAAATAATCACCCTTAAAAGTCTGGCATAGAGATTTTTAGACATATATACATTCATACAAACATAGATAAGACTAGATAGACACCATTTTGTGATTTTATAAGAAGAGATATTAAGTGTATTTACTAAGTAGTTTTATAGTATTTTATATTGTTTGCCTTAGAACTTACATTTCTAGCAATTTAATAAATAGAATAACCTGAAAAACTTTGAATTGTAATTCATTTAGTATGTTAGATTAAATACATCAGACATTCTTTTAAAGGCACTGCTGAGTTTAAAAGAATATAAAGGATATATCTGGGGTCAAAAAGAAGAGGGAACTGAAAACCACAGTGAGAAGCAGTCTTCTTTTTCTTTTCTCTTACTAAAGGAATTGGGTTTTAACAGCTATGTGGAGATAAAACATGGGCCTTTGGCTCCCTGAGAGGGTTAATTGGAAATAAGACAACTGCTAGAGCCAAAACTCTCAAATGGCTACATCCTCAGTGAAAGTGTATAGGAGAAAATTTTTCCTACAAGTTCAAGGTGATAACGAGGAAGATTGTCTGTCTTGTCTTCTGCTCTCAGTGTGGAAAATCTCCCTTAAGGAATTGTAACCCTAGGCCTATACTCATGTAGCTTTAGGATTAACATTTGTATTGCCTATGTGCTCTAGAAACCCCTAACCTGAAAAATTAAGTAAGTAGCCTTGGGGAGTGATCGTTTTTTGTCAGGAAATGCCTTCCAGCCAGATAGCATAGGACTACCACAGATAAAGTTCCACTGATGATGAGTTCACAATACAAAATTATAAAACACACAAAGAAACAGTGCCCTAAGGAAAAGCAAACCAGCAGACACAGCAAACAATACAATTAGAATGTCTTATAAATGATATCATACAGTGAAGCTAACCTCTACCCTTCAGCATAATACTTTTGAGATTCATACAAATTATTGTGAGCATTAGCAGTTCATTCCTTTTTATCTGAGTACTATTCCATTGCGTGGATGAACCACAGTATGTTTATTCATTCACCCACTGAATGGCATTTGGATTGTTTCTAGTTTGGGGAAATTATGAATAGAGAAGCTATATGCTATAGAGAATTGCCTGAGCATACGTTTTCATTTCTCAGGGTATGTATGGAGGAGTAGAACTACTGGGCTATACAGTAATATATGTTTAAGTTTATAAGAAACTGTCAAACATTTTTCTGGAATGGATATGTCATTTTGCTTTCTCATCAATAATGTTTTAAATGTCTAGTTTCTCTGCATCATCACCAGCACTTGGTATTGTCAGTATTTTTTAAATGTTAGCTGTTATAATAGATGTACAGTGATTTCTTCATGTAGTTTTGCATTTCCCTATGGCTATGATGTTGAACATCTTTAAGGAAGTGTCTGTTCTAGTCTTTTGCCCATGTTTATTTATTTATTTTTATTTATTTTTTTAATTTCAGCATATTATGGGGGTACA
>VBSM01003169.1:26737379-26776862 GCA_008086735.1 Cheirogaleus medius | reverse complement strand
TGCATTTCCCTGATGATTAGAGATGTTGAGCATTTTTTCATATGTTTGTTGTTTGGCCCATGTTTAAATTGGGTTTTTTATTGTTGAGCTTCAAAAGTTCTTTACGTTTCTTCATGTTAATTCTTTGTCAGATATATGACTTGCAAATATTTTCTACCAGTCTATAGAGTACCTTTTCAGTCTTTTAGCAATGTCTTTTGCAGAGTAAAAGTTTTTAATTTTGATGAAGTTCAGTTTATCTTTTTGCTTTTATGGATCATGCTTTTGGTGTCATATCTGAGAACTCTTGGCCTAACTCAGCTCACAAATATTTTCTTGATGTTTTATTCTAAAAGTTTTATATTTATATGTATAATCCATTCTGAGTTAATTTTTATATATTATGTGAAGTATGAATCAAAGTTCTTTTTTGCATATGGATATTTAGAGTATCATTGAATTGCCTTTATACATTTGTTGAAAATCAATTTGCTATATTTGTGTGGGTCTATTTCTCAGGTCTATATTCTATTCCATCAATCTATGTATCTGGTCCTGCACAAATATCATACTGTCTTGATTACTGGAGCTTTATAAGAAGTCTTAAAGTCAGGTAGTGTTATTACTCAACTTCCTTCTTCTTTTTAACTATTCTAGTACCATTGCCTTTCTCTATGAATTTTTGAATCAGCTTATCTATCTACAAAAAGTCCTGCTGAGATTTTGATTGGATTTCTGTTGAATTTATAGATCAATTTGAAGAGAAATGACATCTTTACTGTGTTGAGTCTTCAAGTTCATGAATACACTATGTCTTCCTATTTATTCAGGACTTTGATTTCTTCTACCAGCCTTTGTAGTTTTCAGAATACAGATCACATATGTACTTTGTTGGATTTGTAATCATATACATTTTTAGTTTTCCTAGATATTCTCCCAAAAGACTATATTAATTTATCCATGTACTAGTGGTTGAGAGTGTTTCTCTACACTCTTATGCACAGTGGATATTGTAAAAAGTGTTAAAAATTGTTTTGCTTATTATGTATTTATTTGAAAGTGATTTATTTTGTTGGGTAGACAGAGTCATCTTCCTCCAATTCTCTTTAGATCTGCCCATTGAAGAACACAGAGCAAGTGGGAATACTATATTGCACAGATAATGCCTACCTCTTCCCACCTCAAAAGAAAAGCTTCTGTGAGCCTCACTTAACATCTTTTTTAACTTTCTAAAGAATGAAAATGACCAGTTTTGAGATGAGCATTTTGGCTCTGAAATTCTCTAAGATGATTCAGAATATATGAGCTATAGGAGCTATGGATTGATGATTAGAATCAATCAAATTGAATTTCCAGCTCTGCCAGTGACTTGAGATATGAATTTGGGGAAACAATCTTGCTGTCCGGGCCTCAGTTTCTTGTAAATTTAATGAGACTGAAGATCCAAAGATTGTTCTAGTTCTGCTCTAATTTATATAAATGACCAATTATACTTTCCATGTGGGAAATAAAGAAATGGAGGAGTGAAGAAAAGAAAAAGAAAAATGAAGGAGAGGAAAGGAAAAGACTGAAAGGAGAAAAAGAATGAAGTTCTGATCACTGTGTTGCTAGGTGGGGACTCACTGTCCCAATCGGCAGTCACTCCCAGAGAGCCTTCTCAGGAGAGAGTGGATGGTGGCAATCACCTCAGAACAAGCCCGAGTGTCTGACCTTTTGTGGGTCACAAACTCCATTTGCAACTCAAAGATAGCTGTGCTGAACAGGCTTCCTTTGCCATTTTTCATTATTATGATTATACTTCCTTTGCACAATAGACCAATAAATGTGTTACTCTTGTCGATTTCATATGTAAATGTGCCTTTTGAAAATGCCAATTTCCTGCAGGCAACAGGTGGTAAACAGAAAACAGAGAAAAAAGTAGTAATTTTGCAATAGAAGGAATGGAGGTTCAGAGAGATAAAGACACTTTCAATTCCACAATTACTAATTGAGACCCCCATTCAGTGCCAGGTGCTGTCCTGGGTGCTGAGGATTCAGAGATGGCAAGGCATCTGTGTCACTACCATTAGTGACATTTATAGCAAATGCCCCACCTGGGTGCACACCTTAGTCTGTCGGGCTCTGGCATCACTTTGGAGACCACTAAACCATGCTGCTTTCAGTAACTGTGACAAGTGTGGCCTAGCACAGAGATTTACCATTCTGCTTCTAGTTAACCCCAGTATTTTCTAACCTGGTGGAAAAGTAGCCTTGCCCATTTCATTGCTGACTAGGCATTTGGTTATATTAATGTTGCTGTTATAATAACTCTACATTTACTGAAGGCATTTCATATGCTAGAAAAGAGTGATTGATAGTCTTCTTTTGTCATTTAACTTTTCATTATGAAATAATTATGAATTCACAGGAGGTTGCAAAGAATAGTAGACAGCTTTCTGTGTCCTTGTTAAAAGGAAAACTTTAGACAAATTAAATTTAACAGAGCTTAATTGAGTAAAGAAGGATTCGCGAATTGGGCAGCATTCAGAACACCGGAGTGGGTTCAGTGTGACTTCGCGCTGTCATGTGGTTGGAGAAGATTTATGGACAGAAAAAGGGACGTGATGTACAGAAAACACAAGTGAGGTACAAAAACAGCTGGGTCGTTACAGCTTGGTGTTTGCCTTATTTGAATGCAGTTTGAAGAGTTGGTCACCTTTGACTGGCTGAAACTTGGTGATTGGTAGAAAAGTAGGTTACAGTCTGTTTACGTGTCAGTTAGGTTACAGTTCACTATGTAAAGAGAAACCTTTGGATCGAACTTAAAATATGTAAGAAGGCAGCTTTAGGCTATACTTAATTTAACTCCCTTCACCCAGTTTCATAACTAATATGCATACATAACTGTATATAATTATAGTACAATATCAAAGCCAGGAAATTAACATTGGTACAATGTGTGTGTGTATAGTTTCATGCCATTTATCATATGGGTAGATTTGTGTAATTACCACTGAAATCAAGATATGAGACTATTCCATGACCACAAAGATCTCTCTCATGCTACCTTTTTATAGCTACCGTACCCTCTTCCTCCAACCCTCCTTAGGCCCTGGAAACCCCTAATCTGTTTCTATCTCTATAATTTTTGTCATTTTGAGATGGTTATATAAGGGGAATCTCACAGTATGTGATATTTTGAGATTGGTCTTTTTATTAAGCATAATGTCCTTGAGATATAGTCAAGTTGTCCTGTGTATTAGTAGTTCTTCTATTTTTGTTTCTGAATAGTATTCCATGACATGGATGTACTTCCATTTGTTAAACTGTTTTCTTATAGAAGGATATTTTGGTTGTTTCCAGTTTGGGGCTATTATAAACAAAGCCGCTATAGATATTTGTGTACTTGCTTTTGTGTGGACATATACTTTCATTTATTCTGGGGATAAACTTCCTGTGAGAGTAATTGCTGGGCCATAGAGTCAGTGTATGTTTAGGTTTTTAAACAAACTGCCAAACTATTTTCTCAAGTGGCTGCCCTGTTTTGTATCCCCACCAGCAATGCCCGAGAGATCCAGGTTGTCCATGTCCTTGTCAGCATTTGCTACTGTTGCTATCTTTAACTTTAGCTGTGGCTAGTGACACATGCTGCACATTCCTGTCTGTTCATGTCTTTGGCTCATTTTCTAATTGGATTGTCTTTTGTTACTGTTGAGAGTTGTTTTTTAAAAAAATATTCTTGATAATAGTCCTTTGTCCGATGTGTGGTTTGCAAATACTTTCTCCCCCTCCATAGCTTACCTTCTCCTCCTGTTAACACGTCTGTCTCAGAGCAAAAGTTTTCTATTTTGATGAGGTCAAATTTATCAACTTTTCCTTTATGGATTGTGCTTTTGATGTCATGTTTAAAAACTCTTTAGCAAATCCTTGAACCTGAAGATTTTCTCCTGTTTTCTTCTCAGAGTTTTATAGTTCTATGAGTTACATTTACATTTATGATCTATTTTGAGTTAATGTTTGTAGAAGGCATCAGGTTCAAGCTGAGGATCATTTTATTTTGCTGCTGTTGAATTACTTTTGCACCTTCATCGAAAATCAGTTGGTCATGCTTATGTGAGGCTATTTCTGGATCCTATAATATATTCCATTGATCCATGTGTCATTCCTTCTGTCAGGAACTCCACAACGTTGGTTACCTTAGCTATATAATGCACCTTGAAATTGGGTCAAGTGAATTCTCCCCCACCTTATTCATTCTTTTCAAAATTGTTTGAGCTCTTTTGGCTCCTCTGTCTTTCCCTTTCAAGGGAGTAACTATAGTTTCTTCATGAAATGGTGCTGGAGCAGTTGGATGTCTGTCTGTAGGGAAAAAAATGAACCTTGACCTAAACCTCATACCTTATACAAAAGTTCACTCAAAATGTATTACGGACGTAAATAGAAAATATCAAACTATAGAATTTTGAGAAGAAAATATAGGAGAAAATCTTCAGAACCTGGGGTTGTTGGAGAATTTTTTAGATTTGACACCAAAAGCATGATCCCTAAAAGGAAAACCTGGTAAATTAGACCTCATCAAAATGAAAAACTTCTGCTCTGCAACAGATACGTTAGGAGGCTGAAAAGACAAGTTACGGAGTGGGGGAAATATTTGCAAACCACATATCCATAAAAGGGCAAGTATCTGGAATATATGAAGAGCTCTCAAAAATTGACAGTAAAACAAACAAATCAATTAGAAAATGGGTAAAAGACATAAAACCGACAATTCACCAGAGAGCACAGATAGCAAACAAGCACATGAAAAGATATTCAACATGATTAGCTATTAGGGAAATGGAAATTAAAACCTCAATAAGATGCTACTATATGCCCATTCAGAATGGCTGAAAGAAAAAATACCGACAACATCACATGCTGGCCAGAATGCAGAGAAACTGGGTCAGGCAGGCATTGCCGATGTAAAATGATGTGGACACTCTAAAGTATTTTGGCCATTTCTTATAAACTAAACATGGAAATTCTATTATTTGCATGTTGACCTTATAACCAGCAATGTTGCTGAACTCTAATTAGCTGTAATAGTATGCCTATAGGTTATCTTGGCTTTTCTATGTAGAAAATTATTTCTTTGAATTATTATCCTTTATTTCTTTCCAATTCTTTTATTTGGTACTTATTATTTTTCTTCTTATTGCATAGGCTAAGACCTCCAGGACAAAACCTTATTGCAGACTTTAGAGAGAATCATCTGTTTTATCATCAAGTTTGAGGTTTGCTATAGGACTTTTTGTATGTCCTGTATGAGTTTAAGGAAGTCTTCTTCTAATCCTAGTTTTCTAAGACTTACTTATTTCTTTCATAAATAAGCATTGAATGAAGCAATTTTTAAAAAACCATCTATGTTTTGATCAACTTTTTTGATCAACTTTGTTAGTGGTAAAGTTGATTGTTACATTTGGTTATGTTTTTGTTTGTGTTTTGTTTAATATTTTGGTTGGAAAATCTTGTGTTCTGAGACATGAAAGTATCCTTATAGAACAGTGTTATGTTTGTTTCTTTTAAGACTCAGAGATTTTACTGCTTCTAGGCTGGTTTTTCCTTTTGCTTTGGGATTCTCATACTTCATGAGAAGTGTAAATTCTGACCCGTTATCCACTTCTGGAGTAAAATTAAGACTTTTCACTTCAAAGGAGGTTCTTTAGTTCTCTACTCAGATACTTAGGCAGAAGCCAATCTTTCTTGCTGCTTCCTTGGATTTATTATAAGTCCATTCTCATAATGTGGGGGTTTTAATCTGAAGTCCCTACCCTTGGTCTTATTTCTAGAATAGATTAGTTGGAACACAGTGGCATCAATTCAAACTCTAAATGCTTGGACTTTGAGCTATCTCTTTGGTTCTAGAATTGAGAATTTCCTATTGGAGGGAGAGCTAAACCAACTCAGTCTGTCATATTCGTAGAAATACTCTCATAACATTTTATCCAGGAGGAAATATTTTTTGATTTCCAAACTTCTGTCATGTTATAAGGAAATATAACGTGAATATAAAGTGAATTCCATCTTTAGAGGTCCTAACACCTGTATCATTGGAATATTAGTATCTACCTCATGGGGTGATTGAGATGATTAAATAAAATAATGCCAGATAATAAGTTTATTCCAGTTTCTGGGCTATGGTAGTACTTGGTAATTGTTAATTAAGATTACAGTGATTCAAATTATCCACTCTACATGGAGATACCTACTGCTCTGCTAGAGTGACTTTTTATTTAAATGAACTTCTTTAGTTTAGAATAGTTTTAGATTTATGACAAAGTTTCAGAAGTAGTACAGAGAGTTCCCAAATACTTCTCACTGGTTTTTCCCATTGTTATTGTAGCAACTTATATTATTATTGTACATTTGTTACAAGTAAGGAACCACACCGGTACAGTTCTGTTAACTGGACTCCACGTTTTGTTTGACCTTCACTAGTTTTTACCTAATGTCCTTTGTCTGTTCCAGCATTCCATCCGTGATACCACATTGCATTTAGTTGATATGTTTCCTTAGGCTTTTCTAGTCTGTGAACATTTCTTAGTTTTTCTTTGTTTTGATGACCTTGAAGAGTCCTGGTTAGATTATTTTATAGAATATCCTTCAATTTCAATTGAGGTTTGTCTAATGTTTTTCTCATGGCTTGACTGGGTAGAGTGATATTTTCAGACCTGAGGAAGAGCTCTCAGGATGGAATGTGTTAGTCAGCCCTTCACTTTAGGGTGAGTCAGGAAGGAAGGGGAGAGTTTGTTGAATTTCACCTCCAGGGGAATGACATAGGGTGGCTATCCAGTTAATTTTCTAGGGATAAAAATAGCACTATCTACCACATATTGAACTCCTACCATGTTTATATATATATAACACACACATAAATATGTATGTATATCTGTGTATATATGTGTTTGTATTCATATCTATATCATCTCTATATATCTCTATACAAACTATATATATGTTTTATATATAATGTATTATAATCTTAAATCTTAAAAACAACTTATCTTGGTAGAGTCTATTTTCTTTAGCTTACACTAAACAAAATGAGGTTCAGTGGCAGGCCTGATGTACCCCCACTAAGAGGTGCCTTGGCTGGGATTCAAACCCTCTCCAGCTGGCCCCAGAGCCAGAGCTTCTTGGACTGCACTGCACTGCCCCCTACTGGCTCCATCCTCTGGTCATTGCTGATGAAGGATCATTAGCGGTGAGAACGCTGTAAAATATATTAAACCTTTGTACATTTCCTAAGTGTGTTATTTTTTTTCTTACTTCCTATTGTTCCTTTGGTGGTCAGTAGTGAAAATACTAAAACAAACAAAATAAGAGCCTAGGGGCTGCTTTCAGAGGCAGTCTGGAAGGAGAGAGCAACCAGACCTTAGGAGAGCCACTCCCCTGGGCAAGGAGTGGGGATGGCAGCTGCAAAGGTAGAGGGAAAACAGCTGAGCCCCTAGACATCAGCTGGCTCCAAGATGCTTTTTGGAATACATTGCTCACGAGTGAAGGATTGTGAAATAATAATGATAATAATAATAATAACAGTGGATGTGATTTTTTCCCTGGTGCATCACTACTCATCCCCTTCCCCGTCCTTCCTGTGTTTATCTTCACGGGGCTGGTTCCCAGGGCAGACACTCTCTTTGCTGACAGTCTGTGCAAATTGCACGGTGGATGGAGCTCTGGGCATTCGTGATTACCCACTCATGATTAGCTTCCATAAAATTCGCCCATAGTCTTCTGAAGTTTGCCGCAGTCCGATGTCCTGATGACTCCCTTATAAGGTTTTGCTTTGGACAGAATTACTAAGCCAAATTGAAATTCATGGTTGTTACGAACCATTTCCAAGACATCACTCAGAAGCGAGTCAAGAGCCGATTCTTGCCGGCTTCTGCCTATTAGATTTTGGATCAAGATTCTCATCCCATGCCATGCCCATTAATGTGACGTTGTTGCTTTATTTATGACCTTTACTCGGTATGTTGCAGTCTATTTCTGTTGTCCCATTTTCACCAACTCATATAAAATTCTGACTCTCACCTTGCACGGTGGTGGAAGCTACATGGCTGTGTTACTTTATTTAGCAGATGCCGGGACCAATTACAATTCCTTTGGCTTTTCTTTCCCCCTTGGACAAGGTGGAGGAGAGTGCATAAAACCAGGGCTTTTTATTTTTAACCAAAGCCTCCGTAAAGCTTAAAAAATATCATCTCCTTCCTCAGGAAGCTGCCAGCTGTCTGGCCCAGGGACACCATTACAGCTTCATTGTTAAGACTAGAAGTCACCGATTGGTACCTCCTTCTTCACTATTCAGCTTATACTGCTGGAAACTCATTTACGAGATCAGCGCGCAGGAGAGCACAACCTCATTTGAGAAGTGAGAGTTCAGAAATGTGCTCAGGTCAATGGGGAACGACCCTGCATTGCTTTCCAGAAGTTCCTGGATTTTAGCTTGTTTCTCACCTGCGAAAGAACTCTGACTCTGATAGACATTTCGTTATGTGGGTGCCAAGTGACATGGTTTGCTTCAGGACAGTAGGAGGCAGTTCTCTAGGGTGAAACCTACACAGGGATTTAAGCCAGGTGGTCCTAGTCCTGGTCCTAGTCCATGTACCGTCGCTTGCTGGCTGTGTGGGCAAGTTACATGCTATCTTGAAATCCCCATTTTTGCATCTACAAACTGTTAGAATATCCAGTTCATAGTGAAAATACTTAGGATAATGCTTACAGCATGCCCCATCACTATCTTAAAATGATTTTAAAAACCCTGTAAACCTTTGGGCTGTCCTGAGGCACAGGCTCTTGGGGAAAGGGCTTGGACCTTGGAATCAAACAGACTTAGGTTCAAAGTCTGGTTCTACCACTTATCAGCTTTATGACCTTGAACAAATGTCAAAAATTTTGAGACGCAGTATCTTTACTTTTACAAAAGGAATAATTATTAATATATGGAGTACACAGCATACATGCAAAAACTATTTATGGTTTCCTCTCTGTTTGACCTTGACCGCCACTTGTGCAGGTCACTTGACATGGCTGACGTTTGGTCATCTGAGAAGGTGGTGATGTGGCTTGGTAGTCTTAAGATGACTAGGCACCTGGAGATGGTTCTCCTGTTCTAAGCTATGTACACACACACACACAGACACACAGACACACATACATGCACATGCACACATACAAATTAACAGATACCTGTATGTATATGTGCATTTGTGTATGTGTGAGCATGTGTGTTTGCACATTTCCCTTTTTCTTTCAAAACCTTTTTATACCTCTTCTTCTCCCTACCTGTGGTTCACTGTTGGCTAAGTCTCAGGCCTTTTGTTGACCTCAGGGTCAGCTGTGCCATTTGTCCTTATGGAGCCTGTCACCTGATGCACAGATGTGGTGGGCTGAGTTTGCCGTGCGCTTCTGTCCTGCTGCCCCTCTGAAGACCCCAAAGACACTTGTAGCCCTAACTTGGGCGGGGCAAGGACACAATATATAACCTAAACATTTGTACCCCATAATATTCTGAAATAAAAAAAAAAGAAATCCCTACTTCTTGCCTCATTAGCACAGGGATGGAAATTTAACCTTCACAATTCTGGGGCACACATGTGAGAGAAAAACTCAACTTTCTCTCATTTCTTGTTCTCCAAAAACCCCCTTCCACAGATTTTCCTGTCTTTACCTCCCAGCTCTGTAGGAACCTGGCTCAGTCTTGTCACCATGATGTCCCCATTTACAACACGGGGATAGAAGGGGCCCTTGCCCCATGGCAGGCTGAATGAGGTATTGTATAGAAGGGGCTTCTGGAGTCTCTGTCACGTGTTACGTGTGGAGTTCGCGGTGACTCCTTCCCCTTCCTTCTTTGCTCCTGGTTTTCCAGGGACCTGAGGAGTTAAACAAAGGCAGTTTTGTCATGTGGCTCTTCTGTACGAAGTACTCCCTTGTGCCAGGGCCTCTCATAGCAGCCGTGTGAAGTAGGCATCACTCTCCCAGCATTATGGATGGAGAAACTGAGCTCACCAGACGACTTGCCTGAGGGTGGCAGAGCTGATCTCTCCATCAGACACTCTGAGCACAGGGCCTGGAAGACACACGCTGTTTGAGAGCCCTCATGAATATCTGAGACCTGAGAAACCATGATTAACTTAAAAATAGTAAAAGAACACTGTATAATCAAAAGTAACATTCCTTTAGTTAAATATTTATGCCATCTGACAGTGGATCGACTTGCCCATTGCAGCTTTACTCTTACACAGTTACGTGTACATTCTACTCATGTGGAATACGGTGCATTATACTGGGCTGTGAAGCTGTGAGATACAGGAGATGGGGCCTTTGGAGCAAAAGTGCTAAACCTGGGAAGTGATGGGAACAGCCTGAAGGCAAGCCCAATCCTGGAGCCTGGTCCTTCCACCCAGTTCATGTCCTTTTTGGAGTTGAGCTAAGCCATGGCTTTGGTTTCGTCTGGCCTGTGGAATGAGCAAAGGTGCTTTCAGAATTCTTTCTAGGGCTCATGGGCGAGTCAGTGAGTTTAACACCCCCACCCCATTGTCCGCAAAACTGTGACCGTCTTCCTTTGTTCCTTCATTCGTGTCACGTGCCCGACTGTGCTAATTAAATCCCCCGTTATGTTCCTACTGTGCGAGACTGAGGTTGTCAGTGGGACGTGCTGGGTTCCAGCCTCATGCTCACACGAGGCCGTGGGCCCCAGTCCTCAGGGCTGGGAGCCTGGCTGCGGCCTGCCTTCCACGCTGCTCCACCTCGCAAACCAGCCTGAGGACACCAGCCTACTCTGCCCACCAGTGACGACCTCCCTGCCTTTCTGGCTAGTTTCATTGGCTGCAACGTGCAGCTTACTCACTAGTCTGGGCACTGCCATCTGTCACAGTGTCTTGTACCCCAGCAGGGGGCTGAAGAGCTTGCTGGCCCGCAACAAAAATTAGGTAAATAGAGAGCCCCGATCGGGTGAGGCGGAACGTTTCTGCACACGGAGCTGCACTAAGGATGGGAGCTTTTCAAACAGTGTGGGGCCCATGGACACACAACGGCTGCACGGCCTGCCTCTCTTCACTGAGCATGCTCTTCCCCCAAACCATTCTGTGTCTGCGCCCCTTTCCAAGACCTTCCATGTCACTCCATTGAAAGACACCCCAGCCTTCCCACAGGAGGACCTATGGAATTCCTTGGCGTGACATTCAGTCTGCCATTATCCATGGATCTCATGATGTTCACATTTACCATAAGCTTTGGCATTAGGAAGCTCCAATCTCATATCCTATTTCCCTCCCTATTACCTGTGTGACCTTAGGCAAGTTTGTGTCTCTGGGTCTCTGAGCATCCCTAAAATGGGGATAATGGCCTCACCCGACTGGGATGGTGAGATAATTTATTCACTCCTAAGATCTATTTTGAATGGCTTCCATGTGGGAGTTAGTATTTCTGTTTTCTTGATGAGGAAATTTAGCCTCATTTTTAAGCCCAGCACACACAGCTAGTGAGGGGCAGAGTCTAATCAGGGCTGATTTGTCCATTAGCATTTTACACGGTGCTGGGGCCTCCATGTGGCATCAGACATAGTTTTGCCCTAGTACAACATATAGACTAATGAGGGGCAGGCTCTGTACAAATAAACTGATTAAAACCCCTGATGTGTGTAAGGAGCCTGGCTCCATCCTGATCCAAAGTAGGCATTGTTACTTTCTGTCCCCTTCCTCTGCTCTGTCTGGAGTCACACCGGGCTTTTTCTTAATCTTTTGTGCTTTCGGGTTTTGTTTCTGCTATTATTCCTTCATCTTCAGAGTCTCTCTGCCTATTGAGGCCTTATTCATCCTTCAAGACCTATTCAAATGTACCCCTGTGAAGCTGTTTCTAAATTGCCTGCTCAGGATGAAGCCATCTGGAAGGTTCTGTCATGGGGCTCAAAGAACGTGAGCTTTGGACTCAGACAGGCTTGATCAGATCTCAACTCTGGCACTCTGTGTGACCTTGGGCTGCTTGCTTGACCTCTCTGGGCCCCAGCTTCCTTTTTATAAGAGAAATAACAAGGCTGGTCTCATAGGATTTTTGTGAAGATTAAATGGAATAAGACATATTATGTGCCTGACACATGGAAGATGTACATAAATGTTTCACTCTCTCTCTCCTACCCCTTTCTTTAACATATATTTATTTTCTTCTTCCTTGATTTAGAATGACATAACAATGTTTCATTTCTACTTCCAACTTGGGTGAGGAAGTATACCATGAATATAAGGTGAAATGTGAAAGTCAGAGGTCTTTTTTGTTATCACATAAAGATACTATATTTTTGTTTCCTATAGCAAGAGGGCAGAAAAAGGTGAAGCTTGAACCTGGGACTTAATTATAAGAAAAAGAGAAGCCAAGGGAAGGTTGTATTCTTAACCCAGGCAAGTCTGTTATGCCAAGGTCAGGCCCTGGCTGGGAGAGAGTGGGACCCCAAGACTTGGACGGAGACTTCTGCAGAACATCATGGTGGTCCCCCATATCAAAAGCTTGTTGCTAATCAGACCAGATGAGTGCAAGGTCACAACTATGTTGAAGGCCGTGGCAAGACAAATGCACCCTAGAGGGTGAGATTACCCCAGCTAAGATTCAGGGGACTTTCACATCAGTGAATTCTTTAGGAACTCAATGATCTGAGGCATGAAGTTCATCTTCTTCAAAATAAAGGACAAACTGTTGCATTTTGTCCTTCCCGCTGCTAGGGAAGAAGCACAATGCCTGGGGTAGGCATATTTTGGGTTCTGGAGGCAACGTATTTTACTCGTGGGAACACTGCTTTGACTTATATATGTGATGATGACATGAAACCCTGACGGTCTCGATTGGGCCCATAGCAGTCACCACTGATGAGTCACAATACAACCCTGACACAATGACGTGGCTGGTGACGTCAGCCAGACGATCGTTGCCATTCCATTACTGGCACAACGAACACAGTGGTGGAGTGGCCATGGTGGCTGGGATGAAGGCAGTGAATGGGCTCCTACCCCGTCAAGGCAGATCCAGTCCTTGTCATGACTGAAT
Organism: Cheirogaleus medius; assembly: GCA_008086735.1. Classification (NCBI taxonomy): domain Eukaryota; kingdom Metazoa; phylum Chordata; class Mammalia; order Primates; family Cheirogaleidae; genus Cheirogaleus; species Cheirogaleus medius. The sequence continues at coordinate 26,763,830 of VBSM01003169.1, read as the reverse complement.
GTTCACTCTATCATCAACAGAGGTCAATGCTGATCACCTGATATGACACCGTTTCTAGAGGAGACTGACCAGCAATCAGGTCGCAAGTTGATGACGTCGGACCTCTTTCACCTTGGAAAGGGCTTCATCTTGGCTGGAATTGACACTTGTATAAGTTTGCCTTTCCTGCCTGCACAACCTCAGCCAGCACCCTTATCTGAGAGCTTACAGAGCATTTTATCTACAGTTATGAGATTCCCACATAATATTTGTTGGACCAAGGAGCCTACTTTATAGCAATGAAAGTGTGGCAGTGGGCGTGTGACCATGGGATAAACTGGCCATGTGACATGGTGCACTGCCCCGAATCTGCCCATCAGTTAGAGTGCCCAAATGGCCTTTTGAAAGAACAACTTACAAAATAGCTGGGGGATGATATCATGCAAAGATGGGACATAATCCTCCAGCATGTACTGTCTCCCCTCAATCATTTCATAGTGCTGCATCCCCAGGAGGTAGAGACATGGGTCTGGGAATCAAGGGGTGGAAAGAGGAGTGGCCCCATTTACCATCATTTCCAGTGACCCACTTGGGGAATTTGTGTCTCATTCCCAAAACTCTGGGCTCTGTGGGTTTAGAGGTTCAAAGAAGGGGAGCATTTCCACCAAGGCACAAAGAAAGAGTCCCATTCAATATTGAGCTCTGACTGCTGCTTGGTCATTTGTCAAGAGACTAGCAGACAAATAAATACATCACCTTCTGGTGGGACCTGACCTGGGTCGTCAGCAGGAGGGAGGTCTGCTGTTTCACCACGGGGACAGAGAGGAACGTGCTTGGTATCAGGCAATCCACTGAGGCATTGATTGGTACTCCCTTGTTCAATTTTGGTGTTAAATGGACAAGTGCAGCAGTGGTGACCTAAGAAGGACACGGTGTAGTAGTATTAGTATGACCTTAGACCAGAAGAGGTGCTGGCCAAGGGTGAGGGCAATCCTCAAGGGTGAGCAGTAGAGGAGGGAAATGATGAGTGCCAGTTGCAGCCAAAGGACCAGGTTCAACAGCAGGTGCTGTAGTTTCTCCCATTAACCTTCTTGTGATGGTTAATTTTGTGTGTCAACTTGACTGGGTCATGGGGTGCCAAGGAGCCTACTTTACAGCAATTAAACATTATTCTAGGTGTGTCTGTAGGGGTGTTTCTGGATGAGATTAACATTTGGATTCATGGGATAAGTAAAGCAGATTGCCATCTCTAATGTGGGTGGACTTTGTCCAATCAGTTGAAGACCTGAATAGAACAAAAAGGTTGAGTAAGAAGGAACACTTGCCTGACAGCTTGATCTGGGATGTTGGTCTGTTCCTGCCTTTGAACTTGAACTGAAACATCAGCTGTTCTTGGGTCTAGAGCCTAATGGCTTTCAGACAGAAGCCACGTATTAGCTCTCCTGGGTTTCCAGCTTACCCACTGCAGATCTTGGGACTCTTGTTCTTCATAATTATGTGAGCCAATTCCTTACAATAAATTTCTCTCATTTCTCTCATTAATCCTCTTTCTCTCTCTCTCTCTCCACACACACACACACACCTACCACATATAAGTATGTACATGTATATATATATGTATATATATAAATATACATAATATCTATATGTTTCTATATATGTATCTTATTGGTTTTGTTTCTCTGGACAACCCTGACAAATAGAAATGTAATGTTATGGACTGAGTGTTTGTATCTCCTCAAAATTCATATGTTGAAACCCTAACATCCAATGTGATGATATTTAGAGAGGGGGCCTTTGAGAGGTAGTTAGGGTTAGATAAGGTCATGAGGGTGGAGCCCTCCTCTGTTGGGATTAGTTTTCTTATAAGAAGAGACACCAGAGAGCTCACTCAAGTGCTCTCTCTCTCTCCACATGTGTACAAAGAAGAGGCCTCATGAACACAGTGCATGGCAGGTGCCCACAAGCCAAGAGAAGAGGCCTTAGAAGGAAACCTACCATGCCAGCACCTTGGTCTTGGACTTTCCAGCCTCCAGGGCTGAGAGATATCAATTTCCATTGTTTAGGCCACCAAGTCTATAGCATTTTGTTATGACAGCCTGAGCATACTCATACACTTATTCTTTTAAGTAGTACCTCTAGGAAAAGAGGCCAACCAGAATCTTGCAGAAAGTATTGTTAGAATGAATGATAGGAAGCATACATATCTGAACAGAGCAAGGTGGACGGTGGTGGACACTGTAGTGTGCTGCCCACACCCTTCTTCAGGGCCGAGGCCCTCAATGCTCCAGCTGCCGGGAATGTTGAGAGTGCTCAGCTGAGTCTGTCTCCAAGCCCTGCCCTCAGCAGAAGTCCATGTCCTCACCTCATTTCAGGTCCCATCCCCAGGGGCAGCCTGCATCCCATGAGTGGTAAGTGCAGGGGTATAAACCCCTGGCCTCAAGGCAGGGTAACTCTGAGCTCCCTGTGGGGTGGGCTGATGCCCTGTTGTGACCACATCACAGTTCAACTTCTCCCGATGACCCATTCTACCCTCTTTGGTCCCCAAAGTTGATCCCAAGGGCACCCTCTAATGTGCTTTCTGCCTGCAGACTTCCATGACAGAGTTGGCTTCTTGAGAAACTGAACCTATAACACTTTTTTGTATTATAAATATTTTATTATGTTCCCTTTATATGAAATTTATAGATAATATACCTACCTCAACACAAAATTAAAAAAATAAATATGGTCCCTAAGTGTAATGAAGAAATAAAAGTAAAGCCATGTTTAATAAAATCATAACACATTTAATATTTAATAAAGAAATAATGTATCAGGTACAGCTATATCAGAAAATAAGAAGTTACATGCTTGAATCATAAAATTATCATGAATTTGAGGGACCCGCAATTCAGGGAGATTGTTTTGCTAATACCTGGCAAATGCTGCCAGCAGTCCTGCTATTGGGGACATTTTGTGATTAACTGGCAACTCTTGGAAAGTTCTGAACCAAACTGATACAATATTCTCTGGATTTACATGGTAATTGTACTCCTGGATAGTTTGGTGAAAAAACAGAGCAAAATTAACTTAATGGTTTTATGTAAAACCAACAAAAGTTTCCAGGTAATTATAAAGTTTTTTCTCCTGTACAGGATTGCCCAGTGGGGTGTTTGGAGGTTGTGAGGGCTGTGGGACAATTCTCGTCGTGCGGAGTCAATGAGACCCTTTCAGGGCACTTAGCAGACCAAGTCCTCACCTGCAAATGTCCCCATCATTGAGACCTCCAGAACCACTCCCAAAATTTCCCATATGTTTTCCATATGCTCTGCTGAAAGGAAGGCCAATGGAGAAAAAGAAGGGAAGTGGATTTTGAGTAGTAGCCCCCAGACTGCAGACATCTACTCCAGCCTCACACTGGGTGAGCAGCAAGACCTGAGCCTGAACTCAGGTTTGTGTGACCTAGCCCTGGTGCTTCTCCTACCATGCCGGTCTCCTTTCCTGACTTTCTTAGGGAAGGTTAGGATCAGAGGGATGGCTTGTTTGACTTCTGGGGACCCCACTCCCACCTTCTCTGATCCTCACTGATTTGAGGACTGTTGAAATATGGAGCCTTTAGAACCCTCCCCATTAAGTTTCAGCCGTAGCAAGGCCATTTGAAAGGCTGCCACGTGGTCTCTGCTAAATTAATAGCTTCTATTTTGAGCATGTTGATTGAGGGGATTTGGCAGCCTTTTATAACTCCTTTTTAAGACAGGCAGCCAGGGCGGGCAAGTTGAGCTTTTATGGTTGGACGGCTGGATAATTGGTAATGAGTTGTCCAAGGCTGCCTTTGACAGTCGCAGAGGCATTTGTGGGGCCGTTACTCTTGGAAGACTGCATCTCCTCCCTGTCTCTTCTTTCTTCTTTGCTATTCTTCTGAGGCTCCCTCCCTTCCTTCTGCACCTTTCTTAACTAGACTGCTCCACTTCTCATTTGAAGATATAGATCATAAGGGGAGGAAGAGAGAGAGAGAGAGGGAGGGAGGAAGAATACACTTACTGAAACTGCACCTCTTCTCTAGGTCCCCACTCCTTGCCATGTTGACACTACAGTACACGGCTGGGGAATTCTGACGCTGCTGATCCCCTTTCCTTTGCCTCATGGTGTGTCTTAGGTAGAAGAACGGGGCCCATATCACACTGTGGATTGCAGAAGTAGTCAGAGGACTGATGAACGAACCCTCTCTGCAAGGATCTGTTCTTTGCAACAATAGATACTGACCTACTAGTTTAAGTAATGGAGGGGGCTTATTGAAAGACTATTGAGAAACTTATAGAATTAAAGTGTTTGCTGAACAATGAGCCAGCAGAAAGGACAGGAACCAGGGCACACAAGGACACCACAGCATTAGAAATTAGTGAGCTGCTTCCATGGGTGGCTGCCATCAGATGACCAATGGCAAGCACCTTCTTACTTTGTGCACCTTTGCTTAGGATTCAGATTCCACCTCAGAAAGAGATGCTGATTATTCTAGCTCTGTCAAGCCTGCCTCTCCAGGGGTAGGGCTGGGGGTTTGGGGCATGACAACCCCACTGGAATCACTTAGAGGAAGAAAGGGAAGTTCACAAAAGGGAGGCATGCTGCCCAGATTAACACCACAAGTAGCTACCAGAGAAACCTAGAATTGGAAGGTTATCTTGTCCACTTGTGCATTCAATGCTTGAGAGCCCACTACATGATGTTGTACTAGAACACATCAGTGATAGACACATAAGTACTCTCAGAGGCCACTCTCAGATGGAGCAGCATGGCAGAAACTGCTCTGGAATAGTAATAAGCTGAAATCTACCTCCACGTAACTTCTTCCTATTGCTTTTGGCACATGCTCCTGGAGCTCCCCAGATCAAGTCAGCTCTGTCGTTCACAGGATGGTGCTTTAAATACTTTATGGTACAAATCACATCTTTATAGATCATTTATTATCCAGGCTTAAACGTCCTTAGTTCCTTCAACCATCTTGGTGGGTTCTGGCCGTTGGACGTGTGCATTATCCAGTTCCAGAACTACAGGTCTTTATATGATTGCTTAAGGCAGATTGCAATTTGCAGATCATACATTCATTCAACACATATTTCTAGAGCACCTGCTTTGGGTCAGGAATTGTGCTAGATGCTGGGAATAATGGTGAGCAAGCATGGACCTCTCTCTGTCCCACCAGATCTTGGCCTTGTGTCGACCACCTGTCCCTCTCCCATGCCCCTTCTCTGGGCTGGGTGGGGGAAAATGGAAGAGGTAACAGGATTATTAATTATCTCTACCTCTTCCTTTCCCCAACCCTAGAACATGCCAAGTTGCCTCCTTAGTTTCCAATAAAAACTGGAATTCTTTCTTTTCCAAATGAAATGTGTAACTAATATTTGTTGAGTATCTGCCATGTGTTGGATTTGAGGTTAGACAATTTCATGTATTTTAACACTTACCGACAGCCTCTTGGGAGGGGATATACCTTTTATAGATGAGGTAACTGAGGCCCTCAAAGAGTGAGTCAGTAGCCTAATGACAAGCTGGTATGGGGGCAGAACAATATCTCTCTGATTTATCAAATAGGAAAAAAAATCTCACATTGAGTAAGGTAGGGAAGGGAAAATGCCATTAAGAAAATGATTAGGAAGAGAAAATGTATTTACTATTCATTAAGTGGAAGTGGACCATCATAAAGGTCTTCACCTTGTGTCGGCTAAGGAGGAGGGGTTGGTTTTGCTGTCTCAGGGGTGGCACAGGCAGAAGAAAATCCACCTGCAAGTGGACTTGTATAGTTCAAACCCGTGTTGCACACAGTCAACTGCATTTTTAGCTGTTTGAGCCCTGCTCTTTGGCTGTTACACTGCCCCAGGGGCTAAGCCTAACAGATCTTAGCTCTGTAAGAAGCACACTACCATCCTGTCCTCTGACAGAACCTGGTCTCTTTTATCCCTAACACATCCCTAATTCTCCATCCAGATTGTGTTAGGTTTCACACTCCATGACTACTGTAAATAATTAACCACTTCCCATCACAGCAAACTCACTACCTATGACTGTGAATTATTTACAGATGAAATTCTGACTTGAGAAACTAAGATAATGCCACAAGTTATTTATGCAAAAGGAATGTGAGCTGTCTCCGACTTCACTCCTGCTTCCTGACTTTCCTTATTGCAATTCTTGGTACTTGCCCAGCACTGTGGAAGCATTAATCAAGTTGGTTTCACAGCCAATCTCCCATAAAAATGGGAGAAGTTATTGTCCTCACTGAACAGAGTGATAAAGGGATTAGCTCAAACATAGAGTCTTGGGAGGATGCCCTTTCAAGACCTGTGGCCAGAGGAATCCCTGGACAGAGACACCAATTTCTCCTATAACTTATTTAAGGTGTAAGGAAAATATACGTTTTATTTTAATTTAGTTATCATTCAGGGCAGCAGAAAAGATACCAAGGAATTTTCTGCTAGCCTTACGCATGCCACTCACAATGACAAGAGGAGTTTATTCTTTCAGAAGCTAGTTTTTGACTAACTTCTTATAGTTTTAAAAAGATACACCACCCTTAACAATCCTCTGTCCACACACACAAGTGAGGAGTTATATAAGGACCATAAAATGACTTCTCTGGAGCCATGTCTCTAAGTATGGTTCTCTCCACCCTCCCCCATGCCCAGCCTGTTGCTGAGATTTGAGAGGTGGGAATTAATCACACTCCTTCCTCAAACTGAGTTTAGGACAGGATGAGAAGAAGATGTCAGACAGCTGAGGGGAAAATACCACTTTCATCATGGATGATGTTAAATTGGAGAGTGTGTCTTAGACCTGCAGCGACCATCAGGCATACTAGCTTTCACCCCTGCGTTGACACTTCGAGATGGTGCATCCAAGGGAAAGTTGGGGGTCTGTGAAGCTGTCACCCTTACCTAGAAGAGCAGCCTTAAACCTACCAAGGCTAGAAGTGAGGCCAGAGGAAAACAAGCTTTAAGAGCTGCGACTACCATGTAGGCGTGGGCCCTGACCCCGGTGTATGTGTCACGTGGCAGTGGCGGTGCGGCGGAACAGACCACACATGCTTATTTCCCTTTCGCAGTGTCACCTACCAGATAGCTGTCACTGTACCCAGAAAGGAGGGGTGGAAACATTATTGAAATAGTGGCTCACCACAGGAACAGACATTTCTGCACGGAAACATGGATGCTGGGAGGAAGGGTGACCTCTAATGTCTCCTTAAAGCTTCTGGCCCCGGGGCATCGTGCTCAGCCTGACTGTTTGGGTCAAGACTCTTGTGGTTGCAATTGACTGAGACTCCAACTCCAACTTGCTTAAGCGAACAGGACTATAGTAGCTCATCACACTGCCAAATCCACTCACTCTGACCATGGCCCACTGGGAGCTGAAAGGATATTGCTGAGCTCTGTCTGGCTCCCTTCTTCTCTCAGCTCTGTTTGCTCTGTCGTGGCACATTCTCAGACAAGACATTTGCTTGTGGTAACAGCATGGCTGCCAGCTTCCATCCCCGCAGTGACCCTGGTGGGGCAGGGAAGGGAATGAGTCTCTCCTCCCCAACAGTTCCAACCAACATACTGGGGCCGGGCTTCACGGGCCTGGCTTGGGTCACGTGCAAGTTCCTGAACCAATCTTGTGGCCATGGAGGTGGAGTGCTTGGACTGGTTGGGCCTAGATCCTGTGCTCTCCTTCCATGGGATAAGGATGTCGGGAAAAGTTTTGCCCAAACCCTGTGGGCTAAGGGTTGTGGAGAGGTGAGGATTTCTCAAGAAACATAGGGTGCTATGACCAGGAGATACACAGAAAAAAGACCAAGGTTTTTTATCTTTTCAGTGATCCCTTTGAATTTTTTTTTTTAGAATAACCTTTTTATTTTATTATAGTTTAGAATGACAGAGAAATTGTGAAGATATACCCCATCCCCAGTTTCCTCTATTAACATCTCTGTGGTATACTTGTCACAATCAATGAACCAATACTGATACATTATTATTCACGGAAGTCCATACTTTTATTCATATTTACTTAGGTCTCAGTTAATGTCCCTTTTCTGTTCCCAGAGTCCATCTATGGTGCCGTATTACTTTGAGGCATCTTGTTTCCTTAGATTCCTCTTGGCTGTCAGAGTTTCTCAGATTTTTCCTTGTTTTTGATGATCTTGATAGTTTTGAGGAATGCTGGTCAGGTATTTCATGTTTTATAGACTCTCTCTCAGTTGGGATTTGTCTGATTTCTCATAATTAGACTAGGGTTATGGGTTTTGGGAGGAAGACCATAGAGGCAAAATACCACCCTTATCACATCATACCACGGGTACATGCTACCAACTTGTCTTGTCACTGTTGGTGTTTATTGTGGTATGACAAGAGGTAGCTTCTGTTAGGTTTTCTAGTGTGAAGTTACTCATTTTCTTACCTTTTCATACTGTACTCTTTGGCAAAAAGTCACTACACATAGATGCACATAAAGAATGGGAATTACACTCTCCTTCCTTGAGGGTGCAGCATCTACTTTAATATTTGAAATTCTGTGCAGAAGATTTGTCTATTTTCCTTCATATATTTATTTATATCCTTATGGACTCATGGATATCTATTTTATACTTTAGGTTATAATCCAATTTATATTTCTTTATTTATTTTTGCTCAAATTGTCCCAGTTTTGGCCACTGGGGGCTCTTCTTTCAGTTCGCTCCTGTGTTCTTTTAGCTTGTGCCATCATTGTGTGTGTGTGTGTGTGTGTGTGTGTGTGTGTGTGCATGCATATATCTTTGTGTGTTTGTCTCCACTTCCTTGTGTCCTGGTTCTACAAGATGCTCCAGGCTTATCTTGTATAATATGTTCATATACTTCCTATTTCAATCTTAGAATCAACCATTTCTCTGTGCAGCCCTGGTTCCTTTTATTGTAGAATGGTGTTAGAGAACAAGATGTGGGTATTAGAGGTGCTCACTGCTATCGGGCTCTATTAGCAGTGATGGAGCTGCTGACGGAGCAAGGAAATACATGTGTGTACTAGCATGCATCTATAACTATTTCTGTGTGTAACCATCTGTATCTACATTAAGCTAAATGTGGGTTTGTACTTGTGTTGAGCACTGATCCAGTGCTACATGGATTGTTCTAGCCAAACCCTTGCTTCTCTATAACCTTCCACTCCAACAATAAGAAACCTGGTTCCCATAATCCATCATCCATTCCCTCAACCATTCAATTCCAGTATAAATGTGTAGTGGTTTCAGAATTATTAACCCATCTTCCCTGTGGAGTTGATGTTCTATTTGTACCGCTGTTTACCTTGCCTTTCCACCAGTTGTACTGTCTAATCAGGTAGCCAATAACCACATGTAGCTATTTAAACACAAATGAAAATTAATTAAAATGAAATAAAATGAACAGTTCCTCAGTAATGCTAGCCATATCTCAAGTGCTCTATAGTCACCTGTGGCTAATGGACAGCATAGATACAGCACATTTCCATCATCACATAAAGTTCTGTTGTATGGTCTAGAACTTGTCTAATTCTGTGTTCCTCTGCTATACGTCTGGTAGCCACAGGCTAGTTCTGTCTTCCTAGCCTTGGCTCTCAGAAGTAAACTTGGCCCAGTTCAGATCTGGAGTCTCTTACTTACCCAAGGAGAGAGTTGACACACCATGTGCTGAGAGCAGGGTGACAAAGACACGGGCTCTACCCTAAGGAGCACAGTTCTGTATAATCAAGGAATAGAAAAGATGTCATGGCTCACACAGAAATAGAACCAAGGCTGAGAGTTGATCAGAGAATGTGTCCCAAGGGAGGCTCCAGCTAGATCTTGAGGACTGCTATGGGATTGCAAACCTGCCACGGGCAGGCCGGGGAGGGGAATAGCATGCGCAATGTGCCGTGTTTGCTGAATGGAGCATTGGAGAGTCGGTATGTTTGAAAAGGTGAGTGTGTTTTGGAATATGGAGAAAGTGGCAGGGCATATACTCGGAGAGTTGTCTGTGGGTAGCTTATGTCTTGCAAGCAGTTTTGGACTTTATTATGAAGGTTGTGGGAGTAGTAGAGAATTTTAAGCTGGAGAATGATGTGTTTTTTCCTCTATTTTAGAAATATCACCCTGGTGGCTGTTGGGTATTGCTTTGGGGGGTGGAGCTGGAAATAGAAGATGTGTTTAGTACACAGGAAGAAGAGGATCGGGATTTTGTTTTTTTCTTTTCATTTCTCATCTCCTTCAACCTCCCTGTTGTTCTAGCTACCTCCTACTTCTAACCTTCATGAATTTTCTTGAAAATCCTGTCTCCTAGTCTTCCTATTTTCCTGTCTGTTTTTCTGGAGTGTATTTGTTTTCTGTTGTTGCCATAACAAATGACTATGGATTTGGTGGTTTAAAATAATACAAACGTATCATGTTAAACTTCTATAGCGCTGCATTTCCTTCTGACGGCTCCAGGGCAGAATCTGTTTCCTTGCCTTTTCTGGCTTTAACAGATGTCCATGTTCCTTGGCTCCTGGTTCTCTCCTCCTCCTTCAAAGCCACCCATAACTGGTCAAGTTCTCAGATTGCAACACTCTGACGTCTCTTCTGCCCCATGCTTCCACTTTTAAGGGCCCTTGTGATTACGTTGGCTCACCCCTATAATCAAAACAATCTCTCCATCTCACAGTACTTACCTTAATCACATCTGCAAAGTCCCTTTTTCCATGTCAGGTAACATAGTCTCGGGTTCCAGGGATTAGGGCAGGGACATCTTTGGTGGGGAGCATTGTTCTGCCAGCCACACTGTTTCCTAGACATTTCTGGAGTCCATCTCTAAGTTCACATTCCTCCTTGGCTTTTTACGCTGGTCCAGCCACTGGACTCACCTTTGGAATCTGTGTTAAATATCTGGGAAAACTGCCTTGTGAAGAAAGGAATAGTTTGTTTTGTGAAGCTCCCAGGGTACGAGGAGCATACTCACCAAGATGAGGCTGGTCCCTGGCATCTGAGAACCCCCACATTGCCCTGGCTGCGGAACATCATCAGGTTTATGGTCCAGCATGTGAAGGAGAGGATGAGATCTGCAAGTCCACACCAGGCAGGAGCCCACTGTGCTTCTCAGAGGAGCCAGCCAGGCAGCAGGGGGTCAAGGGAAAGACACCAGGATCAGATCAGAAGAATGGGCACAAGCAGACGTTGCCGCTCACACGACCCAGAGCAGAATGAGCACAGAGAGAGCCATGCAGCCTACAAAGGCAGCTTGTAATTGGATTTAGACCTCTGTTGGGGCAAATTAGGACCCCACTTTTCCCAGAAAAAGAGATTGTAGATTTTTTTATGAGAACAGAAGCTGAGAATTTTGGCAAAGAGTAAAGCTTGCTTTACAGACTGATTGCTCTGTGCTATCAGACTTCATTAACAGAGGTGACCACCTAGAATGATAAAGATAACTCCTGTTTCTTGAGCATTTGCTATGTCTTGGGCTCTATGTAGCTATCATCTCCCGTCCTCACTGCAGTCCTGCATACTGTATTTAAAAGATGGGGAAATTGAAGCTCAGAGAGATAGAAAAAGGAGAGCCAGGATTTATATGAAGGTCTATACGATGCCCAAACCAGGGTCTGTCCAAACACAGTGCATTTGAGAGAAGTAGCTGGGGACAGCCAGTGATTCACTGAGGACTAAAATCCTTGGAGCCCTAACTCTGGCTTGTGGTACCATCCCAGAGACGGGATTCACAAACAGGAGTGTGCTCAGAGGAAGCCAGTGAGGATGGTGAGAGTCTGAGAGCTACATACGGGAACTGCTCTGTGGGAATTTAGTCTGGTATAGAGAGGGAGGAAACTGCTTTCTCTTTCCAAAAATCTGATGGTTGATACATGGAAGAATAATCAAGCAGAAGCTACAGGTAAATAGATTTCAGTCTCTTGGAAGGAGATGCTACCTAGAAATCACACCTCTCCAACTGTGGGCAGAACTTTGCCACGCTGACGGCATATTGCACGGCGTGTTGGCGCTCTCTGCTCCAGGTCCTGTGGGGGCCGTCTGAACAGATATTTGTTCCAGTGGGACAAAGGGAGTTTGGTCCAAAGGGAGTTTGGTCCTGAGGACGAGCTGCTCAGGTGCCTCTAAGGTGCCTTCCAACTCTGGGAGTCTATGATTGTGGAATTTTCCTTCCTTTTGGCCTCTCCATTTCTTAGGGCTCCCTCCAGACCCTTTTCTTCCAAGGAGCATTCCCAGATCACTGCAGCTTACCAAGATGTAGCCTCCTTTGAAGATAAATCCTTTTTCATGTAGATCAGGGGCCAGTGTGCTTTATAAGCGGATAAACAGTCAATTTTGAACTTTGTGAATTAAATGGTTTCTTTGGCAACTCCTTAGCTCTGCTGTTGTAGTGTGAAAGTAGCTACAGAAAATAGTGTACAATGAGATGGCCGTGTTCCAACAAATTGTATAAAATCAGGTGGTGGCCAGATTTGGATTCTGGACAGTGGGTTGCTGACCCCTGGTTGAGACCATCTCTTCTGGAAAAAATGTCTGGTTTAGAGTTGTTGCTAGCCGTGAAGCAATGTATTAATTACTTAACTCCTTCATTGCCCATTAATACTTTTCTGTGTTGTGTAGACCCTATTTCCTTTATTAGATTGGAAAGCACTTTAGGGGAAAGGCTCATATTCATCTTTCAATAGCCTCACAAATCTAGCACGATTGGCTCCAACTTCAGTGTAATTTAACAAAATGTATGGCTTTGAATGAAGAGTCATGGAATCGTTGACATTTACATAGGCCAGCGTGAACCGCAAAGTCAACCAGTTCAAAACCCTCCTTTCCTGGATGAAAACTCTAAAGCCTAGGCAGAGGCTCTGTCTTTCCCAGCGTCACTCGCCTAGGTAGAACCCGATCTCCTGAGGTGCCCGCAGGTGGGCTCTGCAGCCGGGGAAGCTGGCAGTTTGTGCTGCACCAGGTGGGGACCTACTCAGTGAGGACCTACTGCTTTCCAGCCACAGAACCAGGCGCTGGAGACCCAGAGGTGACGAAAACTGAGTCTTTTCTCTCAAGACGTATGTCAAATTGAGATGGGGGAGTCAGACACTGCACACACATGGTGCCTCCGCACGTGCACCCTTTAGCGAATTCCCAGGTAGTCAGTTTCGTCTGACAGCGCTGTGCACAGGTTCGTCTTGACTGTAACGGCTGCCATTTGTCGAGAGTTTCCACATACCTAGCCCTGTATTAATCACTTTGACTGCAGTTAATTCCCTTTCCTTGGGCGACCTCAAGCCCTTTTACCACAAACATATTAAAATTTTAATTAAGAGAACACACCATGACAGACACATACCCTCCGATGAGTGTGTTGCTTCATTAACTGTCTTGCTGCCTGCAGGCAATGGGAGTTTCGGGGTGACCTCAGTCAGCAAAACAACCATTTACCTCAACAACAGGGGAAGAGTGTAGCTATTCCAAGAGTCAGCCTCAAGGCTTCCCGTGTTCGTGCAGCTGCGACCCCCATGGGCATCCCTCTGTGGTCCCCTTGCCTAATGGCCCTTGGTGGGACACATCCTGCTTGTACATAAACAAGGTCCTGCTCCTCCGCCCTCAGAGCTGTGTGCACACGCTGATTCCCGATATTTCCACAGCCCGTCTTCTGATGAAATCTTTTGTATTCGTGACATGACTTTAGCCACTGCCAGGCCAAATTCCCATCATAGCTGGGTAGATGAACAAAAATGCTAAGTAAACTCTTTTAAACTATCAGCCCCACTTATATGGTCTGGAATGCATGATAGGCACTTAGTATTTATTGATCGATCACTTGTTTTTCCATAGATATGTGCTCCCATAGCATTCGTAATGCAATATGCACACCATCAATTTTCCGTAATGTTCCATGGGCTTGGTAGCGATCTCCCTTGCAGCCACACCCTTTTCTTGTTTACTTGCTACCACCTGTACCTGACAGTGATGTGCTCACCGGGAGCAGGCCGAGGGGGACCTTGCTCATTTGCTCTTAGTCACCATGCCTGGAGTCAAGCCAAGCCTTCCTGTGTCCATTTGGATGCCCATAAATCGGCATCCAAGCAGAGAGAACAGAGGAAGAAGAACCAGTGATGTCAACCAAAATTTTGTTTTCAGGAAGCTGTGTTCAAAACTGAGTTGAAGTCTGCTGCAACGCAAGCTCTAGGGAAAAGATGATATTCACCCCGCATGACAGCATGGTGCATTTTATAAAAGCACAATCACATTGTGACGGCTGGAGTTGACCTAATCAGACCAGGCAGAGACACGGGAGGTGGAGAATTGGAGGTGTGTTAGTTTCGCCAGGGACAATGGTGGAAAAATACAAGGAACTGGGCTGGGAGAGCCAGGTTCTAGGCCCTGCTCTGCTGCTCTATGTAGAGGAACTTGGGGCGAATATTTAACTTCTCACGGGAAAACGAAGAAGCAGTAGAGAGGCATACACCACACACTCACTAATGTCCCATCCTGCTCCGACATGCGGGACTCGCTGGAATCAGGAAACATCACCACGATTCTGAATCAGACCATGAGACACCGGTAGTGTGTTGAATAGTGTCCCGCAGCACCCAAATATGTGTCTACGTCCTAGTCCCTGGAACCTGTAAATGTGACCTTATTTGGAAAAAGCTGTAATTAAGGTTTTTTTTGCAGATGTAATTAAGTTAAAGATCTTGAGATGAGATCATCCTGGAGTATCTGGGTGGACCCTAAATCCAATGACAAGTATTTTTATAAGAGAGAGACCACAGGAGAGAAGGCCACTTGCACGTGAGACAGAGATGGTAGTGATGTGGCCCCAAGCCCAAGAATGCCAGGGCGGTCACCCAAACCTGGCAGAGGTGAGGGACGGATTCTGCCCTGGAGAGCCCAGTCGGGTAAGGCCCTGCTGAAACACCTGGATTTCCACCTTCTGGCCTCAGAATTATAAGTGAATAAATTTCTTTTTTTGTAAGCCACCCAGTTTGTGGTGATTTGTCACAGCAGCCACCCTAATACACACCCCAAGGGCATGAAGAATGAGGCACCTGTGCCAGGAATCAAGCAAGGCAGTGATTTTTCAAAGTCCATTTTTTTTTTTCCCTAAATTAAGACTTCTCAGCGTTCGATGCTGAATGCTCCGCCCAGGCTGCTGTGGTCGTGAGCACTGGATCACCAAGCTCCCGAAACATGTGAGCACCCGAGTGGCTTTGCTGTCTCCCCTTCTAGAAAGGAGAGAATGCCACTGCCCTTTACTTGCTGTTGTGCAGATTGGCGGGGAGATAGCCCACTGGCTGCTTCTGTACCCCTAGGCTTCTGTGGCTGTGCAAAGCTGTCAGAAGAGGTGGCTTTTCCCAAACAGACAATATTTTTAGGGCTGTCAAAATCAAAAGTGTGGCCTCTGGAAAGTTGTCATGGTAGGACCGGTCCCTGGCCCAGGTCAGAGCTCTGTGTAACAAGCCTCTGTAGCTCTGCAGGTAACACCGTGGGAGGATTTGGTCCCCGTGTGTTGGTGCTGGGTGTCGTGTCTTCCTGTTCATGCTTTCTGTCCTCTGACATCTGGTCCTTGGGTGTTTTCTTCCTCCCACAGTGGGGTGGAAGGAGAGTGAGTGTTAGACTCAGGGAGAAGCTGGCTCCCAATCCAGCTCTGACTTTTCCCAGCTTTGTGACCACAGACACCATCGTTAATCCTAGGGAGACTGTGTGTCCTCATCCACCACGTGCAGGTGATGAGACTCGCTGTACAGGTCTATTGATGATTAAGGATCTGCTGAAATAATTGAAGCTAATATTTGCTGAATGTTCATTGTGTGTCAAGGTCTATGCTAAGCACATTACAAGAAAATTACAAGAATCATCTTGTTTAATTCTTACAAGGATACTGAGGTAGACTCGGCCTGTCATCTCCATTTAATACAAGAGGAACCCAGGGCTAAAAAAGAGTAATTTGCCCCAGACGATCTGAGCACGTGGGGGCAAAGTCAGACTCATATTCAGGACTGTCTGACACACAACCTGTACTCTAACTCTTATTCCACATTGCCAGCTGTTATGTGAGTAAATTTATTATTTTGGTTTCATTTCTTGCAGTCTTAAGATGACTTTTTCCCCATGAGTCTCTGCAGTATCATTTTGTTTTGCTTTTTGTATTAGGGATCGGCAAATTATGGGCTACAAGCCAAATTTGGCCCACCTCCTGTTTTTGTAAATCCAGTTTTTTTGGAATACAGCCGTGTCTGCTTGTGTACACATGGTCTGTGGCTCTGCGGCTGCCTTTGCACTGCCGCAGCGAGTTGAGGAGCTGCAACAGAGACACTTTGGCCTGCAAAACTGAAAACCTGGCACTTTATGGAAAAAGTTTGCCTACCCCTGGGGCAGGTGAGAGAACATGAGCTTTGCAGTTAGGATGAACTGAGTTCAAATCCCGACTCTTACTATTTCCAGCTCTGTGACCATGAGCAAGCCCCTTAGGCTCTCTGATCTTCCCTTTCCTCCCCTGAAAAGCAGGCAGGCTGGTGGCCATCTCAGAGAGTGGAACGAGAGTGCCCAGCACAGTGCCTGAACAGAGGAGGGACAGCTTCCTTCTGTGCCTCCCATCCTCCACCTTGTGACAGGTGTAGCTGAGAGCACTTCCTGGCAGCCTCCTCACAGCCTTCTCAGATGGTTCTCCATCTCCCTGAAGGAGGCTGCTCCACAGCTCCCTGGTCCTGGGGCGTCTGGAGGTCCCCACCCGAACCCTGCTCTGTCTGTGTGTGGCTGCGGTTCACGCCCACAGGCCTGCCCCGTCTTGCAGGCCTCCCAGTCTCTACGAGGCCCAATGCCCTCCTCCAGCGGAGAATTGGACCAGTCCAGCCCGGCCCAGACGTCCCTCCTTCAGAGCTGTGCAGAAATCTGGCTTCCCCACAGCGAGCAGCCTTCAGATTCTTTGAAACATACCGCGGCTTGGCCCCTGTTTTCCTTGACTCTCTGCCAAACCTATTACACGTGTCTGAGCAGCGAGGGACTGGAAGAATTACGATTTCCATTTGGCTTCTGCGGCCGTTTAGTCTAATTTGTGCTGGCTTTGAAATATAGCGATTGCTGTTTTTGTTGTTTGGATTTGGGGGCTGTGTTAAGTCCTGTTTCTTTTCTCCCCCTTTCTCTTAGCTCTTTCTCTTTCTGGGAGGGGGGTGGGGGAGGAGGAGTAAAAAGTGAAAACAGCTGGAGCTCAGCTGCCACCACCAAGGCCCCTCTCCTACGTGGACTCACTTGCTCCAGCACCAGAATTCATTAACTGAAGGGCTACATTGCAAGGCGGAGCATGATAATGAGGTTGTAGCTACTTAGAACGTATGGAGTGTTTTTACCATTAGCTCCAGTTCCTGACTTGGGAGGGGGTGTGGGGGTTGCAGTTTGAGCAAGATTTCATTACCCACGTGGGGATGCACTACGACCCCTGAGTCCCTTTTCTCCTTCATTATCTCCCTCTCCTCCCCATCCTGCACCCTGCAGCCCCTGCCAGCCCTCCGTGGGGGCACACAGCCACAGGAATGAGTCTAAGTTCACAGGATCAAGAACTGCTCTTGCTGAAGGAAGTTGCCAATCACTTAATGTCAAATCCACTAGGATTCTTCCATCTTTTTCTGCTTGACTTTTTGGCAGCGTGTGATGCTGCTGACCACTCCGCTCTGACCTCGAATGGGTTCTGAGACGTTGGTCTCTCTTGCTTTTCCTCCTATCTTTCTGGCAGATTCTTCCCCCAGCCATATTTTCAGGTTCTTTTCTTCATGTTTAGCAGCGTCATGGACTCAAAATAAAATAACTACCATTGTACTTCCCGGATACGTGCCCAACTGCCCTGCCTCTCTCATTTTTCTCTACCTCCTCCCTCTCTTCCTTCACACAGACTTTAAATGCCAGTTGCTGGCAGGGCCCTGGAGATAAAAGAATGAGGGGTCACAGCCGCCAGCTGGAAGGACCTCACAGTCTACAGCCTGTGGCCATCACTCTAGCTCCTTCTCCACACTCCACTCCTGAATTCTCCACCGAGCACACACTTTTGGGTTCCAAGATGGCAGAGACTCAAGCATTTTCCCAGCTGTCATCTCTGGTTGGGGAATCTCTCCAACAGACTCTATCTCCATGGGAGTTTAGGATCCATGTCAGAAATGTAGAGGCAGGAAGGGTTTGATAACCAGTAACTCATGACGTAAAGAGGCCATGGGGATTCGGAGAGGGGAAGTTACTTATTCAAGATCACACAGCATGCGAGTGGCTGGCTACCCTTGGAACATCATCCCTAACCTCCATCCGCATCACAAATGCATAATTTAAGAAGTGTCATGAACTCCGTAGCAGATGCTCTTGGTGCTCCATGCAGGATCCATTTACTTGGCCAATGGATCCACCCTCCTCCTGATTATCCGCCCCCAACACTGCAGGTGTTGGTGGCTAATGGCTTCCACTTGCACTTTTCTGTGGAGCTTGCCCATGGCTGATGGAGCCACTGGCCCCAGAGATGCCTGGAGTTTAGGCTCCCCACCCAGCCCAGGTTGTAGCCTGTGACCAGTGCCTTTTGTGTGGGTATAAGGGCCCAGCTCTCTTGCATTTGGGAGGAAAACTTCTGTGCTGCAATTTAGCCCAGGGTTCCTGGAGGAATCAGGCTAGTCCAGGCTTCTGCTGAAGCCATGTTTTTATCTAGCCTCCTCCTTACCTGGTCCTCCTCCCCTCACTCCCCTCCAGGTTTCTGCCCCCATCTCAGGCCAACCTTCTAGGAAACTTACTCTATAACAGGTGCCACCACCTCATATGCTTGGGTGGACCTTGGTGTCCCCACCTCTGAAATGAGATAGTTGGCCTACAACATGGCTATTGAGGTTGCACAGGAAAAACATGCTTTCAGTGTCCTCTGCATGGCTCACGATGGCCACACAAAGAGATGCACTCCAGCCCTGCTTTCTGTCCTATTCAGGGAGCATCACAGGCACTTAAAAGATGCCAGATGAAGAGGTAGGGGTTATTTCTCTGAGAGCCAGAGGAGGAAGAGCAAAGAGAGTATTTCAACTGACATGGAAGTGTTTATGAAAGGTGGAATGCAGTGCAGAAGCGTGAAGCACTGTCTCTTCTGCCAAGTGTTACGCTGCACGGACACAGCAGTTTGACTTCCTCCAGGCAGACATGGTTTGGATGGCATGACGCAGGTTAAGTTGCCTTCATCTGAGAATCGCTCAGAATTAAATGACAGGAAAGGCATGTATGTAAGAAGAGGAAAAACAGTCTGGATTGGATTCAAGCATTTTTTTTTCTTTCCTGTACTTCTCCAACCACATCTATCTAAGAACGTAGGGATGCTCACTGCTGGTACGTTCCATCTACAAAGTCAGCGTGAAGAAACAAGTACTTACGGGGGCTTCTTTATGTGCAAGTGGCTCAGCTAGGCGTGGGAACACAGTCTGATGGGAAAGGTGCATCCACACCGTGCACGGCTAGATGAAGACACAGAGGCCAGCATTGTTTAAATGGGGGAGGTTTAAATTGGGAGGGTCTTGCAAATTTCTCTAGCACCTTCGAGGTGCTCTATCTGCATGGCTAACTCCCAGGTCCAAGCTCTATCCTTTCTTTCCTAGATCAGAGCCGTATTCTCTTCACTGCTCTCGTGACATACAGTTGGCCTCTTTCCCATCCAATCCCAACACAGCAAACCCCAGCGAGTTTTACAAATGTCAATCCCTGATGGCACTTAGGGCGCCTCCGCTCTAAGCCCTTTCCTGGCTCCTGTTTGCCTGGATTCCTTCCATCACACATCGGGACCTACTCTCATCTCTTCGCTCTTGCCCTTGCTCTTAAGTCCAGATACATTGGCCTTTAGGAGATGCTTCTTCCTGTCTCAGGGCCATCCCCACATGATGTTCCCTCTGCCTGGAACTCCTACTCACACTTCGGCTCCCAACTCCCTTCCAGGGCAGGGCAGCCTCCCCTTCACAAGCCTTCGTGTTCCCCAGACTCTTCCTTTGTAGCATGTATGAATATTTTTATTGACTAAGAAATGGGTAACTGGTGGCTTTTCTGTTTAATTCATGGCTGTATCCCTAAAGCCTATCACAGTGCTGTGCATGTGATATTGTAGGCTGCCAATATATCTTTATTGATTATTGATTTAACCTAGTGTTAAATTAGATAAACTGCTCACATTGCACCTACATTTTGAACTTTCTCACTCCCTGTCCCCCTTTTTTTCCCTACAGCGTCCTTGGGCTGGTATGTCCTAGCCTGGTAACGACAGTAACAGCAACCATAATAGCATCTCTTGAAGTCTTTAAATTTCATAAAATGTCTTCACGTACATTCCCTAATTTGACCCTTACAAAAAGCCCATGAGGTGGTTCACCTGATACCCACTTTACAGATGGGAAAGCCGAGACCCCAGGGATGCAGGTATTCAGCAGATGCTGATGGTGGCTCTGCCACATAGTAGCTGTGTGACCTTGGACAAGTCAGGAAAGTTCTCTGAGCCTCAGTTCCTTCAAGGTCAAATGGAGCTTTTCCTGAGTATCTCCATAGCGCCTCTGCCTACCCCCGTCATGGTGAGTTTCAGGTCGCATTTAGTTTTTTAAAAGATTCCTCTCTTTCCTGCACCAGACCCGGAGCAGCCTAAGAGAAGGACTGTGTTATTCATCGTGGCCTCCTGGGTTCCAAGCACAGTGCCCAGCACATAGTAGGTCCTTGAAATGTTAACTGAGTAGAAATCTAAGAATTCAGTGTGTGGGGAAAGCACTCCAGGTGAGGATGTGGACATGGTGACCACTGTGTCATCAGGGCAGGAAAAGATCCTGAGCTTGGGAGCCAGGCAGACCTGAGATCCAAACCCGCTGCCCTCTGACCCGCAGCTGGGACTGCTCTGAGGTTAAACCTTCTTGCTTGGCACATGGGAGGGACCCGCTGTGGTATGGACCTCTCATTTTAAATTGCTGTAAACTCATCCGGCAAGGTCCAGGGGCAAAGCAGGTGTCTCTGTGGTTTGTACGGAAACTTCTAGGTCTTTGATTCATTAAGAATCACTCAGAATTGAGTGGAGCTGAGGCTGCCTTTGAAGCCCATGATCGTAAATTTGAGTCACTAAATCATCTCCCTGATTGGTTTTTCTCGTGATTTTGACCGTGTATGTCTAGTCATTCTCGCTTTCCACCAAGCTACCGATTAAAACCTGTTTTCCTCACCTTAGAGATGGGCAATGACAGACAGGAATGCTGGTGACAAGCCCATATTTTTCTGACTCTTTTATTTTCTCACATCCGTCCCAGTAAATACTTCCTATTAGATCTGAAGGATTGTTTAAGGAAAATGTTAAATTTTTTCCTAGCAATTATATATCTGTCAGCATCTTTCTCTATTCCTGTGCACTTGGTTAGAATGACCTTATGGGGTCATTTTTCTCTCAAGCAACCATGATGTATGTATGTGTGTGCATGCATGTGTATGAATATATGTGAATCTGTGTGTGCACGTGTGTGTTTTTGCATGTGTGCATGTGTGTAGGTTTAGGGGAAGACAACAGTGAGCGACCTTGGGACATGACATACGCAAGAATGAAGTAACTGCAATCAGGTTATTAGTATTTTTTTTTTTAAGTCTAATTTCAATTGGTTCATGTGTCTGAGTGACGTTTGTTTACACAGCTCTGGTTATTTATGGCATATGGTGAAATTGGGCTAAGAAATGAATTTACAGCCTGGAATGAGCCAAATAAATCTCAGTAACAACATCTCCCCTAACAGCCCCATTAGGGGCCCTCACATCTATGGCTTCTCTGCCGTATGCTCAAAATGTGTTCCCGGGTCTTAAAAAGCCCGAGCTTCAAGGGAAGCACTTTTCCTTTCACATAAACCCTCCTTTTAAATGGAGTCCATTTCCCAGCCCACCCTCGGTAACCTCCACAGTGCACACCATCTATAACTTCTAAATCAGAGGGGTGACAGGTATGAACCGAACAGTCAGACAGGAAGAAATGCAAGTAGGAATTAAATATCTGGGAAAATGTTCAACTTCACTGGTTATCAAAAGAAAAATATGGATGTTCCATTTTATCTCTATTATATAATAAAAAATAGTAGCCATGCAGACGACCAGTGCTGGCTGGATAGTTCTGTTAATGGCGCACTTACAGTCTGTGCGTGGCCGTGCAAATTAGTGACACATTTCGGCAGGGCAATTTGGCAGGACAAATCCAGAGCTATAAGCCGCTTCGTACCTGTTGGCTCGGCATTTCTCCTCGTCGGTATGGTAAATGAAGAAATAATTCAATGAAAGAGGAAAAATTCCTGACATGCCTGGAACTCTTTCGGGGGAGCATTATCTACATTATGTAAAATTGGAAATGCCTTCCAACAGTGGGAGAATCATTAAGTAAGTTTACATAATCATTGTGTAGTCACTCACTGAAATATTATGTGGTTATTAAAAAGAGATTATAAAGATTGTAGAAACAATAAAAAATGTGCACAACATAGTGTTAAGAGGAAAAAGAGGCTACAAATCTAATCTAGGATCATAAAGTAAATATGCAAATTCATATGACAAAACCAGAGGAGAGCATTCAAGATGAGAATCTTTGCAAAAGGATCATTGTATAAATATGTGTTTTCTGTGCTCGCGTGTTGCTCCTGGGTGTGTATATCTGTGTTGATAAAATAACTTCCCCCCAGAAAGGGATAGGGGCACTCTCCTCTCTGCTTAAGGCTGAAAGATTTTGTCCAACACATTACATTCTCTAGTGGAGGACTGCAGAATTTTTCCCCCCCGCACTTTTTTTTTTTTTTTTAGCAAAGATCTAAAAGTCTAATTCAAAAAGACAGTGGTGTGATTTGCAACAAGTTTTTCTGCCATGTAAAAGGAGAAGGCCTGCGGAAGTGAGGGAGTTGCTTTGTCAACTAGCTTTCTTCCCATTTCACTGTCAGCAGTATTTCTGCTTCCCTGTTTTCAAAAGTTGCCTTTGTTCTATCTTTCCAAGTCTCCAACCGGTGCCTGTTGGAGTAAATTCCTTGGAGGAAATCAAGTCTTATCTGTCAGCTCAGGACGTTTTCCACTTATTTATAACGGAGAAAAGCCAACAACTCAAGAACCATTAAAAAGGAGTGAGCAACAAAATGGCAAGTAGCTGCTTTAATTTTCTTTTCAAAGGCTTCCTGACCAGGTGGCCTGGAGGGGCTGACATTCAGAATTATCTTCGGGCAGCCGTACAGCGCGTGGTCCTGCTTCTCAACCTCCGTCATCTGCCTACGACCAGTATGACCAACCATTTACTTGGTTTTCTTCTTTTTTTTCTTTACATCGATGCATTTATTTTTACTTTAGTAAATGTGTTTTAAAGGAAAAGTGTGTGTCAAGGGTAAGAAGAACTCTTTTCTCCATGCCTAAAAGGGATTACAGAAAATTGAATTTGACGAGGGCCCCAGAGAATGCCATGGTAGAGGTGGGTGGCTTCGAAATGCAGCTCAGGAATGCGGTGGGCACAGGAGTGTGTGCCTGTGGATGGCTCTGCATCTCCATGCACGATGACCTCTCTCCCACCCTCCTTTCTCTCCTCTGCTACCCCAAATTCCAGGGCCCTACACTGACTCAGGCTCCCAGGGGAGAGTAGCTAATATCTGCCAACAATAATACAGCCTACCACAGGATTGAAGATGAAAACAGATTCTTTATTATAAAGAAACATGGATCACATGGCTCTTCCTTTTTAATGCCATGCAAGATACCCCCTGGGTGTCATGGTTAAGACATACTAACGTTGGCCAATTTTGTACCCAATGTCTTATAGACTACAAGAGTACTGAGAAAGGGGAAATTAATACTAATCAAAGGAATTACAGAAAACTTTAAGCAGAAGGCACACAATCTGAATTTAGAAGGATGGATAAAATTTGGATAGGGAGGGATGGTGACATGGGATCTGCTTGGAGGGAACAGCATGAATAAGGCTCAGAAGGACAGCAGTGTTGGGAACAGCAAGTTGGGTGTGGCCACATGTTAAAGAACCGAAGCAGCGGGGCAGTGGGAAGAGTGGAATTAAGAGAGTGCATTGAAAAATTAGGCTGGGAATGAAACATACTTTGTTCTCTATGCAATGAAGAACCATTGGATAGTTTTATGCAGAGAAATCTACAATTATGTTTATGATTCAGAGTTAGCTCTGATGCAGTATAGGAAATGGAATGGAAGAAGCTCAACTGGAGAGACAAAGACCATTTTATTCTGAGACTATGGCCATAGCTCAGGGAACGTGAAGAGTCTGGGTTAGGGGAATGTCCGTTCATTCGTTGGTCACCCAACAAATACTTGTTGAGTCCCTCCTGTCAGGAGAGAATGGTGGACAATAAAAACTCACAATGTAGCCAAGTCATAACATGTAACCAAAATGCTTATACCCCCTTGATTTCCTGAAAAAAAAAAAGAAAGAAAGAAAAAGAAACTCGCAATGTACTGGAGAAGAAAGAGACCTTGGTCACACAGCCGTGCAAATAAATGCAAAATTGCAAAGGCCTTTACGTGCCCATTTGGGAGCTGCATGGGTGTGTGTGACAGAGAGATTTGAGTGGGTCTTGAAACTCTTCACCAAAAAACGACAGTTGAGCCATGGTCTAAAATATTAATACAAGTTAGGTTGGCATAAAAAGAAAGGAAGATCTTTCCCTGCTGAGAAACTAGAATATGCCCTCTGAAGACAGGAACATGACATATGGGAAAGAAATGAAAGAAATCCAGGATGGGAAACAATAGCGGGTAAATGTTTGGATCAAGAGGAGGCTGGATTCCTCCCCGTGGCCATGGAGGGTCCCCTGTGTTCAGTGTTTTTGCCTTTGTTCCAACAGCAAATGGAAGACACTGACGGGTCCGCAGACCCAGCGTTGGGCCCGGGGAGGGGGAGCAGCGAGAGTCTGTTGCAAATTCCAGTGTGTGGACGAGCCTGTGGCCACCTGGTCTCTGGTTAACAAGCACTGTGCCAGGTCTTTAATTGCTTTCTGGACCTGAAACAAGAGCTCCAACCATCAATCTGGCTATTACCCCAACACCCCACGGTGCTAACCCTTCAATTACCCTGTCACTGTGTGCTGCCCACCAGATCATTAACTCCCATGTGGCTTCATGCTGCACATCAGGTCATTCCCTGGGATCCAATTCCAGTGCTGCTCAGGTGGAGCTGGAGCGCTGCTGGCGAGTCGGGAGGGATGCGTCCACCGTGTATTGGAATGATAATGAATGCTGCCACGGAATGTCCAAAACTTCTGATTTGCAGCACATCTGTCCATAATTGGAGAGTTGAATAGCCACTTTGTCTGTAGAATAGAATGGAATGCTGTGGAAAGCTATTGAGCATTTAAAAGATGTGCACCAACCCAAGGTTGTGGGCCCCTTGTTGAGAGACCTGAAGTCTCTGTTGTGTTTCCTACTCCTCCCCACGTATGTCTCCAAAGGAGAGTCAAGTTCAAGGTCACGTTTTGAGAGAGTGTACAAAGAAAGTCACCTGACAAACAAAGGCATTAAAACATTGAGCTCAGGATGGGATGTTCTTTTCTTCTCTCTCTTTCTCTCAAATGTCCCTTCTTCTCTTTTCTCACAAAGCAAATATAGTACAATGGACCAGGGTTGGACTGTTGGACAGATCTTCACCCCAAGAAGCCCAGGATGACCAAGCACAGCTGCTTTGGATGTCTAGGCAAGCCGGGGTTGTGCTGGTCCATGTTTCACCATGGCTCTCAGGAAAACAAAACAAACAAAACAAAACAAAATGTCCAATGTACAATGTTTGCCAATTTCTGTATTGTCAATACTCCCTTTATGGCCAATTTCAAACTACCAGTGTGATGTCGCTTGTTATGGGCTGAGTTGTGTGCCCCCAAATTCATATGAAGTCTGAACCCTCGGTACCCCAGAATGTGAGTGTATTTGGAGATAGGGCCTTTAAAGAGGTAATGAAGGTAAAATGAAGTTATAAGGGTGGACTGTAATCCAGTATGACTGGCGTCCTTTTAAGAAGGTTGGAACACAGACACACACAGAGGGAAGACCACGTGGAGACAGGTGGAGAGGGCAGTCGTCTATAAACCAACCCTGCCTGACACCTTGACATTGGACTCCTATCCTCTAGCATTGTGAGAAAATAAACTCCTATTGTTTACACCTCCCAGCTGGTAGCATTTTGTCATGGCAGCCCCAGCAGACTAATACATCACTAAACGTGTGACTGGAAAGAGACAAGCACCCTGGCTCTCTTGGACCCTAGGGGCTTGCTCAGGCGCACCAGTGAGGCTGGTCTCTCACCCTTTGGCTTCCCGGCATGCTTTCCTTAAGCCCATATTTCCCATCCACTGGAGTGGAAACACAGGGCAGAGCTGTGTGGGTGCATCCAGAAGGAAAGAGATCAGAACCTCAGTTGTACCTAGAGTGTCCCGCAATTCTTCATGTCTGCAGTTAACTTACTCTTCCCCCAAAGAGCAATTTGATTCCTTCACTTTTGCCTACCTTCTCACCTCCCCACCTCCAGCCTG
>VBSM01003169.1:26690127-26727527 GCA_008086735.1 Cheirogaleus medius | reverse complement strand
ATAATATGCTGAAATAAAAAAATAAATACAACAACAACAAAAAATATTTCAAGGGAAAAAAAAAAGGGAATCCAGGCTAACTTTTGAATCTATCACCTAATAGAGCACCTCCTGAAGACCTTTAGTCATGGATGCCTTACTTCCTACTGAGTCAGCCTATTCTATCTTTAGAAGCTCTATTATTAGGAAGCTTTTAAAATTTAAATTCTAAGCTAAAGTGTAATGCACATGCATAGTTCCAGTGCTCCTTGAAGTCATATAAAACAATCGTGATTCCTCTTCCTGCATTGGGAGCCCTCTACTTTCTGAACACGATGATCATGCCCCATGAGTGCTTTCCTGGGCCAGATGTTCTTCATTCCTTCGCACTTTCTTCTTATAACATTGTTTTGAGATCCAAGTACCAAATCCCAAGCTTGCACATGTGGTTTGCCCAGCTTTGAGAAAAATAGGACAACCGCTTTCCTTACTCTCATTTCCATGCTTATCTTTAGTCATTTTGATATTGAATTCAACAAATTTTGTCTGTGTTCAAAGATGCTCAGAACATGTAGGCATGGCTTTGGTATAACCTTAGCATGGCTGATTTACTCTGAGCCTTTGGGGGACTTCTCTCTTGTCCTCATTGTCCTGTCTTGAAGAAGCTGGCTTTTGGACGCAAGTTCAGGACTTAAAAAATATCCCTATTTAATTCTACACTATGCCAGTTCATTCCCACACTGTCCAGTCAAGATTGTTGCCTCCTGATTCTGCCTTCTGATATTCCACCCCGCCCCCAGGAAGATAATTGAGAGGTAGAGATAGTTTTGATAGAGCACCTCTAAAGCATGATAAATAAACTTTAATTTGTCACTCACAAATCCCAAGACAGGTAAGCCGCATAGCACATCATTTATCCCTGATCTAGTAGTTAGTTTATGCACATAAAAGATGATGTTTTCCATACCAAGAAGATGACTTATTTGACCTTGAGAACTGTGTTATTGAGATTGTATGTAGTGCTTGGTTATAAAATAAACCCAATGTCTTATTTAGTATAACACCTTTAAGTCTCTAACTCAGGTTTCAATAAATTTCTGATATTTTAGTGAAGAAAACAGTTCACTTAATCAAAATGAGATACTTCAGAGGGTCCTAATCGCGTGCATGGACATGGCATGGAAGGGCATTAAAAATGTCTTCAGGAGAAAGAACTCTTTGAGGTTTCCCTTGGAAACATTTATTTCACCCGTACCGGCCCTCTTCAAGTTCATTCGCTTAATCTATTTCTTCCCACTGCATGTGATCTGTGCACTCATCCTCCGCCCTTAGCTCCCTTCTCTCTCTTGGTCTCTCCCTGTCTCTGCCTCTCTCTCTCCTGCTTTTGCTGTCTAGCTCCCACACCACACACACACGAACGGATGGCCAGGAGCTTCTGTTTCTCAGGGCTACTCCCTCCACAAGTTTTAAGCTTGACTTTTGGTTGTCGGGCTCTTCTCAGTTAGGTGTCCTTTCGTGACTCCTGTGACCGCTGCCTGTTCAGACCTGGCCCCAGGAGCCACATCCCTGGCGAGGCCATTCCTCGGCTTCCCAGGAGGGGCCGGTGTCCCCATTTCTGACATGCACAGGTAGTTAGAGACTGAGTCACCTTCCCCAGGACTGCTTGGGCGTCCAGCAGATTCAATTGCCCCGTAACCAAGACTGAAAAAGCTGGAGAGACAGAGCAGAACACCCAATGAATCTATCATTTCCAGGAAACCTGAGAAGCTCTCAGCACTCGCTGCTGGAACAGGGTGAGACAGGTGCTTTTGGTCGGAGGCTGCCAGGGATCTATGCTCTGTGAGGACAAGTGTGTTTGTCAGTTCAAGCTGCTATAACAAAATATCATAGACTGGGGGGCTTAAACAATCGCCGTTTATTTCTCAAGTTCTGGAGGCTGGAAAGTCCAAGATCAAGGTGCCAGCCCATGCAGTTTTTAGGATGGGCCTCTTCCTGGCTGGCAGACAGGTACTCCCTTACTGTGTCCTCACGTGGTGGAGAAAGTGAGAGCTCTGGTCCCTTCCTTTTCTTATAAGGGCACTAATCCTGTCATGGAGCTCAACCTCCATGACCTCATCTAACCCTGATTACCTCCCAAAGGCCCCACCTCTTAATAGCATTACAGTTGGGTTAGAGCTTCAACATATAAATTTTTGGGGGACAGGAGCATTCAGTCCATAAAAATAAGATACATAGGCCTGTTCTTTTCATATCCCAACATAGAATCCCAGCTCTACTGCTTACCAGCAAGAAAGACAATTCTTCCAAACCTCTGTGACATGGGGCTATGAGAATTTACGTTGGAGGTCTTGGTGATATTTAAAGGCTCAGGGGATGTCACTTCCCATCTCTTTTCTTTGGAAGCTAGTTCACACTTCTCTTCACCATTTGCCTTTGAGTACTAAGCTTTGTTTTGCCAAGTTAGGTTTATTAGTAAAGGTAGCATTAAACTGGGAGTGTCTGGAGGCCAAGTGTATAGATAAAAATAATATAACATCTTCACAGCACAGCTAATTAGGGAGGAAGACGGAGGGCCTATACTTTGTGTAAATGGATAGTCCTATCGGTATCCATTTATTGTCCTCCTAAGTCTTACCTGTTATTTTACAAATGCAAGAAGACAGACAGATTGGAAACTTGAGTATAAATCCCTTCTCTCCCTCCACTACTGAAAAGTTGGATGTGAATCAAAACTGGGCTCTTTGATCAGCAAGAGAGTTTTGACCTGCTCTGTTGGTGACCGGGGCCGGTTCACCCCTCCCTGGGTGGTCCCCTGCTCCTGGGCAGTCACCATACTGATGCTGAATGATGTCTCATTGGCACAGTGCACTACAGTTAAGAACTCCTGGACTCACACAATCCTCCCACCCAGCCCCCTGCATATCTGGGATTACAGGTGCGCGTCTCTGCGCCTGGCGAAACTGGGCTCTTCAAATGCCAGAAACAGTCCATGATGACTATGTGGTGTCCTTAATAAAGATTCGTTCATTTAGTACATATTTGCTTAGACCCTCATGTGTTGGATTTAATGCTGGAGGCTGGAGAGTCGCAGTTACGATGGTGAACGACATAGGACACCATGGCTTTGTTCCTGCAGCTCTCTCTGTCTTGAATGTCCTCCCAACCCCCTTGTCTGCCCGGCAAACTGCTTTTTCAAAACTGTTCACACATCATATTCTGTTTGCCGCCTTCCCCCATCCTCCCAAGCATAATTACTCCCTCCCTGTGTTCACATGGTGTTTGCTCATAGTTTCATTTTAACATTTATCAAGTTAGGTAGTAATGGTTTATTGCACAGGGTTGTAAGCTCCTGTACTGTAGAGACTGGACTTTAATATTTGCCTTTTTGAGACCTTGTGTGGGTCTCAATAAATGTAGGTGCTCAGTAAATGAAAAAATGAAAAAAAAAAGGTCTTTGTCCTGAAGTACTCAGGGTCTAATAGGGCAAGGGCATTTTTCTCACCTAGATCCTACAGCAATAATGAATGGCAGGTTTCAATATGCCGATTTTACAGATGAGGAAGCTGAGTCTCACAGAGGTTGAACAACATGCTCAACATGCTCAAAGCCACAGAGTCAGTCATCAGCAGCCTGGGGATTCAAACTGAAGCCATTGTTCTCCACACTGCTCCATGCACACAATTAACTGTGATGAAGTGGTCTGAGGATTCTGGTAGTCGTACGAGCTAAGACGGAATCCACATTCTGCAGAATTAAGAGTGTCGTAAGGAGGTTGTAGGTTCTTCCAGGTCTGGAATAGATGGAGGAGGTGCGGAATAAAAATTAAAGAGGTGATGGCCTTTCGCTGATCAGATATTAAAGTGAGACTCTGACGGGACTTGGGCTTACCTGAAGTGCAGCCATCAACCCCTGATGCCAACTCTGCCAAACTCATCTCGCCCTCCCCCGGGGGACAGCAGGAGAGGCCTGGGAAGGAAGGTGAGACCGTATTAAATCCAGAATATCCATTTGGTGGAGTGGAAATGCCCTGATGTTTGATCCCATTTACTTGAGTAAGACTTTATATCCAGGCATCTCGGGTTTTAAATTACATGTCAGAGGCAATTTTGCTCTCGGGACGTGACATGCAGGGTTGTCCTTTCAGGAAGCCAATATGAGCTTAGAGCTCAGCATCTCCCTGTCTCAACAAAGAGAGGTTTCCTGACTTTATTCATTCAGCAAACCTGCGCTAGCATCTTCGCAGTGCCGGGCCCCGTGGTTAGGGTTGGGGATACAGACAGGAATGGACGTGGTTTCTGGTCACAAGGGGCTCACAACATGATAATGCCAACAGCGACTATTAGTCCTTTCGTCCCCTCAGCACGTGCTTGTGGCGTGCCTACTCTGCAAGGCACACACAAACCCCTGCCCTGTGGTAGCTTACATTCTAATGGGGGGGGGAGTAAATAATAAATAGCAAATAAGGTATGTAATATGTTGAATGTGATAAATGCTAAAGAAAAGGAAAAAATAAAAAAAAAACAGGGTTAGAGAGGTTGGGAGTGCTGACGGGGAGAGGGAGGGTTGCAGGTGCGGGTAGGGTGGTGGGTGGACGTCTTTCAGCAGGCGGCATAGGATGAAAAATCTGAAGGGGAGAGAATGAACGTGATATCCGGGGGAAGTGTGTTCGCAGCCGAGGGAATAGCTCGTGCAAAGGACCTTTGGTGGCGTGCGCCTGGTGTGTTTCAAGACGCAGCGAGCAGGCCCGTGGCTGGAGAGGGGTGGGCGAAGTGGAGAGGAGAGGTGGAGATTAGAGGAATCGGGCGTGGGCCCAGCAGGCAGGGCCTGCAGGGAGCTGCCCGGCTGTGACTCTGATTCTGAGTGAAACGGGGAGCGGCATGGGGAGATGTGGGCATGCTCGTCCTGGCAGTCAGAGAGCATCCCTCTCCAATTCCACCACGGGTGCAAGCAGGGAGACCAGGGAAGAGGCTGTCGTATAATCCAGGTGAGAGACAATGGTGACAGGGTCAGCTTGGGGCCACAGAGGTGGTGAAATGTGGTCAGACTATGGGGACTATGGTCACCATGCTGTGCAAAAATGCATTCCCTCTGTCTAACTGAAACTGTGTGCCCTTTCATGTTGGTCACTGCACTCTTACCATGATCCTGGGAGGTAATATTTCCCCATGCTACTGATGAGGAAACTGTGGCTTAGGTAATTTCGAATAACTCATCCAAGGCCATGCTACTAATCAACTGGAGAGCCAGATCTTGAACTCAGTGTCCCTCTGGGATGAACAGTGGCCATTGGTGCCCTTGGTTTTCCAGCTGAGCTGTGCTGCATCAGTTGTTAAACTGAGTTGGAACAGAACTTGGGGAGCAGAGGCAGGATTGGTGTGGTGCTGATGGTACAGTTGAAATTTGGAGGGTTAAAGATGCACATCAGGTTAGCATGGGTGGGATGAGTTAGGTCCCCAATTCCAAAGGGATGCCAGGCTGCTACCAGAGTTGGGGAGGGTTGGAATTAGCACCAGAGGTGTGGGGTCCTCCCCAGTACCCTGGCCTCGGTGGCCCAGCCTCTGCTCCCTTCTGCTCCTCACAAGCCTTCCAGGGCTACATCGGTGAGTCTGACACACAAAGTTAGGCATTTTATGTACTATTATTTTCTATATAATATCAGTGGGAGGTCAGAAGAACAGTTTTGCAGGTGTGGAAAGATTTCCCGGGAGAAAGGGTATTTGCTAGGGCCCATTGCATGTGACAGGCAGGACCCCAGTGAGCAGTGGGGCTCCCCAGAGTCCCCCAGCCTAGAGCAGGTAAGTGATGACAGGTAAAACAAATGTCCTGTCTGATCTCCACACCTTTCTCAGCTTGGGACACTGTTGCCATCTAAGGAGCTCCTTGTCTTGGTCTTACTTCTGAACACTAGGAATTAACTAGACAGAGACTGGAACTGCCCGGAGAGCCTTCTCGCCAGTCCTGTTTATAGAATTTCAAAGGTAAAAGGACACTAAATTATAGTTCTCTAGCTGGTGCATTAATCTGTCCTCGCATCCCTGGCATGCAGTCTCTTCTTGGATGCTTTCAGTGACAGAAAACTTCCTAGACCACTGATGGAGAAGAGGCAGTTTACAGTTAGAAGCAAATAGGCTTTGCAATTACACAGACGTGGGAACAAATCCTTCTGCCATCTGTTACCTGAGTCCCTTAATTTTTTTAGCAAGTTTCTTAATTTTGAGGGCTTCAGATCTTTCTTATCTGTGAAATAGAAATGGTGCTCCCTTTCTAATAGGTTGTTATAAGGACCGAGTAAGGCAGGATAGTTTTACGGTCAAAAGCAGGGGCTGGAGGCAGACTGAGTTCAGATCTCTGTTCTTCTGCTTAACATCTGTATATTCCTGGGTGATTTACCTAAATTCTTTTTAGGCTCATTTTGTTTAGCTCTAAAATGAAAGTCGGAATATAGTACCACAACCCCATAAGCACGCATAGCTACTGCCAGTTTATACATCACCCGGATGTGAATTAATAAAACGTTCTCTTTCCTCCAAGTGGACACAGTTCCACGCCTGGGCGCACACTTTGGCAAGCAGCATGCCCCTCAGCCAGGCAGGGCCTTTCTGCAGAACACGCCTGCATAGAAGTTCACAGAGGCCCTGCTCAGTGTTACCGGGATGCTTAATTCCTGTGAGCCACCACTTGGAACATGGTCTGATGCCTGTAATACACACTCAGTTAATATTAGTAACTGCTATTATGTAAACATGTCAGCTCTTAAGGCAGTCCGTTTTATTGTTGGACAGTTTGGGCTATTTTGCCCCCATCATGTGAGATGAAATCCACCTTCTAACCAACAGATCTTCACCCCATGCTCTGTGGCTTCATAAATAAAGTCTAGACTCTCTTCTGTAACATCACCCATTGGGCTGTTCTTGTGGAAGATTGGCTGCTAAAAGGTCCCCAGTTCCCTTCCTCTCTCTGCTTCTGTGCCCATTGCCGTTGGACTTTGCCTCTCCTCCCGTCAAGAGTTAGAATCTATTTTCCCATCCTTTGGATCTGGGCTGGCTTTGTGACTCGGCCTTTTGTGCTTTCATTCTGTCCTGGAACTTTGTCAGCACCCTATGAATAAGCCCGGGCTAGCCTCCTGGATGACGGTGGACGCACGGGCCACTTACCACCACTGCTGCATTCATAGCCAGCCAACTGCCAGTCATGTGGGTGAAACTATTCCAGACCAGATGTCCCCCAGCTGACCCACCAGTAAGGCCAGCTGAGATTAGCCAAACCTGGCTCTCAGGCTTGTGAGTGAAAAGCAATGCTTCTTCCTTACTGCATGCCTCTGAGGTTTGGGGGCTGTTTGTTATGCTGCATTATTGGGGCAGTAGATAACTGATACAGATTTATTGGTGGCTGTGTCCTCATTCCTCATTTCTTCCTGCACACAGAACTCAATCTAGTCTGTGTCATTAATATCCTCTTTTCCCCCTGCCCTGCTGCCCACCCAGATCTGAATTTATAAAACCACTTCTCCTCTCTTCTGCCCCTAAGGCTAGCATGATTTCCTGCTCCCCACAATTCTTTCCCTGCTACCTCCGGGCTGGGACTGTGGGGACCAGACAAGGTCTGGAGGAACAGAGCCATGGCCCTGGGGCTTTCTCTCTGCTGGTCTCAATTTCAAAGGACATTTGATTCTGGTACCGCCGCACACGGTGCTGGGCTTAATGACATCTCAGTGCTCCCAGTGGAAAAGCCCTGGTTTTTCCAAGGGTATATAACTTAGCTATTATGACTCACTCTAGGGTAAAACTGGGCAAACAAGTCCTACCGCCCAAAGGCGATTTTGATTTTTAAATTATGAAATAAATCATCCTGAGCTTTTATGTTTTCTTGGGGCTTGTTTTTGTTTTTCTCTTTTGTGCCAAACTTCCACAGTAGCTTTCTGGTTTGGGATTATTTATCACTTGGCTCTCTTCTCACCCGAATTGTATTTGCTTTGTAAAATGACAAATCACCTCTGTATACTCCAGGCCAGAGCCTGTGCCAGGCGGAGCATATGGGCACACGAGGGGTCGAAATAAAGCAACAGAGGTTAGCTTTGCTTCATCAGTGGGGCTCAGGGTTCCAGGGGTAGATGGAAAGGAAGAATTCTCCAGCCATGCAGGTACGAGGACAAGGTTTGAAGCACATTTGCTCAATGCTCAAGTCCCCGCTTTGGCTGATCTGATTTCCTTATTATGGTTGGGTCTTGGTTTCCTTGTTTAAAAACATCTCTCTGGAGTTGTTGGCTGAAGACCAAATGTTTTAAACCTGCGGTTCTCAGCCTGTGGGTCAGACATTTCTCAGCAGCTATGGGATTGTTGTTTAGGGTTCTCAAATCTATGAATGTTCCAGAGTTGTCTGGAGAATAGGTAGTTCTGTTGTCTCATAAATTCACATGTTCATCTTTTTGTTAACTGTATAGTCACCAATGCATATGTAAAATGCTAACTTAATTGACAGGGAAAAATTCCTTTAAAAGCATCTGTAAATTCATTATGGATTTTAGCCATTAAATACCTTCTCAATGAGTGAGTATCAAATATATAACATCTCTTGTGGGGGAGAAAATTGGCTACATTTTATTCTTTTAGATTATAAAGGGGTCTCTGTACGTGAAACCTTTAGGAAGCAACGATCAGTTCTAAAAGGAGTAAGGGTGCCTGAGAATTTAGGCATGGGGAATGCTGGTGGAAAGCATTTTCCTCTTGGGGATATTGGCCAGGTTTATGGACAGGAAATGAGGTGGCTGCAAAGGTCGCAAACCTGGGAAAGCAACAGCAAAGTAGTCAATGGCAGGTTCCTGACTGGCCGGAAACCACAGCCTCCAACGATGTGATTACTGCGTTAAGGAAGACGGCTAACAGCCCAAATCAGGACAGAGAACTGGGGGAAGGTGACAGTTTTGACTACTCACTGGAATTGCCTGTACTGAGGGAGGACACAGTTCCTGGAGGGCCACGGTTTAAGCAGACATCTCTGCAGTAGATGCGTCCTCAGCTGTCGTTCCACTCTCTCCAATTCTGGGCTGACATCACCCTGGGTGTATCAATTAATGACACAGACTCAGGCAGCCCAAAACCTTGCTGCTATTATTGAAATTTTGTTTTTAAGTGGAAATATGATTGTCAGCCAAGAAATAGTTGGTAAGAGGGAAGAAAATGACCTGAATATTTGTTGACTTCCCATTACAAGGCAGGTTAAATGATTTAATGCATTATTAATTGGTCTCTTTAACAGCCCTGTGAGGTAGGTATTATTGTCCTCATGTTCACATTAATCAGAGTAATACTAGTAATAATAGTAACTTGCATATCTTGGACATTTACCAGGTGCGAGGCTCTGTGGACACCAAATATAAATTGCACTCAGGTTTGATTTCTGCATTTGCAGATGAGGAAATTCATGCCCAGAAAGTCCACGTGACTTGCTGTTGTCAGACAGCCTGGGCTTGGCCATGTGATTGAAAAGCTGGTGGACTCTGTCATGCTAAGCTGCTTTAGGACGTGGGGCTCAGTTTGGAGGAGAAATGTGCCCAAGGTGGTAGTACAGCCAGGAAGTGGTAAGCTTGGGAGCGAACCCGGGTTGGTTTGCTCCCATATGGCTCATGTGGCCAGATTAATCAAATTGGGTTTTGTACCTTCACATTTTTCTTTTGCATTCACCAAAATTATAGCAAAGTAAAGAGCTGCTTCCCTTTCTCTCAGATTAGACCTTTTACAGCCCTAGTATTTATTTCTCAGTGATGCCAACACACTCTATTGTATTCTACGCGCCATCACTTTGAGGGTATTTACGAGTTCTGAGTCAATGGCTCGTATGTGAAGATGCTGCTCATGGCCTCAGCCCGGTGAGCATGAGCTCCACCTCCTCAGAGCTGTGGGTGTCGGGGCCAGCCTGGCCTCCACTGGCATCTGAGGGCGGACACCTGGGGTGAGAGTAAAGGTTGTAATCTTGGTCCATTTCTTGGAAGGCGTCCTGCCTTCTCCAACTGGTGCACTCTCTGTCCTTCCCGCACAATCCTACCTCGAGTCTTTTCATGACTCTGACATAGTTCCCCCTGTCCTCTGTATGCACTTTCTCCACTCTGTGTGTGTAAAAGCTCCCTCAAAGCCCAGCCTAGATGTTACATTCTCTCTCTGGGTCTCCACAGCTCTTTGCCTACCTCTTGGACTTGTTTTAGGCGAACACAGTCTTTCCTGAAGCACAGGTAGTTGGGGTATATTTGAGTTGGCCCCTGAATTCAATCTCTCGGCCCAGCTGTGTAGTCATGAGAAGGTCACTTAGTCCTGCCATGCCTCAGTTTCTTTGTCCATAATTTTGGAGAAGATACCTGTCTCTACTTCATGGACAAGGATTTCATGAGATCATATTGATCGTTGGAGGGCTTGGCAGATAAGAAGGTGTGGTGGTCACTGTTGCGTGGCTGATCCAACCTTATTCCCGATGCCCTTCTCCATGGCTTCCTTCTACTCTGTGGGATAGAAAAGCTAAATGCTCACTCTCCAGCCTCTCTTGCAACTAGAGCTGGCCCTTGAACATGAGAGAACTAATGGAACGCACATGGAAGTCTTCTGAACAGTGCTTGGAGTTGGAGCAGCTCTACTGCAGCTGTGCCACAAGTTAACACCCTAATAACAATCTCCAGACTTCTTGTCATGTGGAGGGAACTCAAGTCTTCATTGTTGAAGCCACTGTCATTTGTGTAGTTTGTTACTTTTGGTCAAAAGCATCCCTGATGGTGTCAATACCCAATAAATGTTTGCTGAATATTAATCTGTGTTGCACTGTGAGTTTGCGGGTAAAATTCAATAAAATTCACATCTCCACTCTCCAGAGCCTTCAGCACCATGCTTTTTGCATAGTTGGGCTCAAAACATGTTGAGCTGAGTTGCATTTTCTCTGTTCTTCCCAACATCTAACTGGTATGGTGAGCACATCTAACTAATCTCCTGTTTCTGGTCTCTGCTCCAAATTGTCGTTTGCATGGACACCAGACTGATGGCAAAATTCTTCTTCTCTAAAATCTCTAGTGGTTCACCATGAGTTTCATAATAAAGTCAAAATTACATTTATAAGGTAATCAAGTTTCTCAACAGCTTGACTCCAGTGTGTGTTTCCAACTGCATCTTGCTCTGTGTCCTGACCAAGCCTCTTCCCTGTAAGGTAGAATGCAGACCCCACTACCACCTCTGTTCTTCCTGACCAGTAGGGGCAAAGGTTTGCTTTAGAAGGGTAAGATGGGTGGAAGAGACATTAAAAGGCAAAATCAGTGGCTGACAATTGAGCCAAAAGGATAATTCAGCCTGATGAGATAGAACAGGGCCTGTGAATAAGTCTATACATTTACAAGTTTTCAAAGGCTACCACTGAATGTGCCCATTCATGTAAGCAAGAGTAAATCACCAATCATCATGAACTTATACATTGCAAAGCTATGGAATCAGATTTTTTTCTTTTTTTTTGCAAAAAACACATCTCAGACTGCCAAACTGTAACTGTTGTGCTGAGTTCCCACCTGGCCAGAGCTCCTCCTCCCACATGGTTCCAGAAAAACATGATGAAGAACAATATTATCCCTAATTGAAAAATTGTTCTTGCACCTGTGAGTTGTAAACTCTCTGCTCTGATGGGGTCCACATGCCCATTTTCGTGAGGGCTGCTAGAAATTCATAGCCACACAGGGCCAGCACTTGGCTCCTGCAGCGCGTTGGTTGTTTACTGCTATTGCTCAGAGGGGTGTGAGTGAACATATGCACAGTTTTGTCTCTTTCTTTGGGGAAAGGAAGTGAAGGCACCTGAACACATAAAACTGTAGTCCAAGTTCACATACAGAGAGGGAAAGTTCGTCTAAAGCAATTCATGTCTTATTTGGTCAGAAATTCATTTGGAAGGGAAAATTTCAGGAAAAGCTAAATGCCAAGCATTTTCTTTTCTGGCCAAAAATGTGTGAAGATGGCATTAGGTGTGTTAGCAAGGGGAAGTAGAAAGGAGCAATACTTATTGCACAACTATGTGTGAGGGGTTTTGCATAGTTTCTGCTATGGTTTGGATATTCGTGTCCTTCAAAACTCACGTTGAAATTTAATTCCCAATGTGGCAGTATTGAGAGGTGGGGCCTTTAAGAGGTGATTGGATCATGACAGCTCTGCCCTTATGAATGGGTTAATCCATTCATGGATTAATGGGTTATCATGGGAGGGGAATTGGTAGCTTTATAAGAAGAGGGAGAGAGACATGAGCTAGCACATTAGTATGCTCAGTCCCCTCGCCACATGATACCCCGCACCGCCTCGGCACTATTCAGAGAGTCCCCACCAGCAAGAAGGCCCCCACTACATGTGCCTCTCCACCTTGGACTTCTCAGCCTCCGTAACTGTAAGAAATAAATTCCTTTTCTCATAAATTACCCAGTTTCTGGTATTCTGCTATAAGCAACAGAAAACAAACTAAGACACTTTCTTGGTTACTCTTTTGTGATAAACTGAGAGGAAGACATTATACATCCCATATCATAGATTTAAAAAGTGAGATGCCAGAGCTCAAGTATTACCTGGCACAAGCCAGTGGAGAATGGCGGAGCTGGATTTCACACCTGTGTCAGGCTTCTGCCCCGTAATCACCCTCATGCATTCAACCAGGACTCACAGGTGCAGGCGCCAGTCTACAGCACATCCAGACACACCTGGGACAGATCATGGTGTGTGTAAACTCAGGAAATGAAAGACAAGAGGCATAAGTCTTTGCCATTTGACTAAGTGATTCTTTAGGCAGAGACCATGGCCCAGAGGGGTCAATTAACTTTCCCAAGGTCACAGAGCTAGTAAGAAGCAGCATTTGAACTAGAACTCAGATTATTCTGGCTTCTAAGTCCATGCTCATTTTATCGGGCACAGGCCCAAACTGCTTGCCCCTCAGCCAGGTAGGTTCTTGTTTCTTTTCTGCACCCCACAACCTTCTCTCTTTCAGCTCTCCCAAGTCTAAGCTATACTTTCCCATGTTTCAGCCTCTCCCTGCCTACTAGGTGGTTATTAACTGATCCAATAAATTACTCTGTGCCAAGGTTTTAATGGGTACTTTAATGTGGTGTGGAGCCAGATAGCATATTTTCATTTTAACTGCAGCTTTTAATTCAGCCCCATTCACCTCAGCTTAATTCAACAAATGCGATCAGGCTGGCTATGTACAAGGCACTTTGCTGTGTGTTATGGGGGATGTAAAATATAAAAGGCCTGGAGTCTCTCTTCAAAGGACTCCCAGGCTTTTGGGCGAGGGCAGGAGGGAATGTAAACAACTAACCCAATGCACAGAGAAATTTTAAAAGCGTGTGATAGGAGCACAAAGAGGAAGTATTTTGCTTTAACTGAAATAAATGACTAACAGATTAAGAAAAAAAAAAAAAGAGGGCCTTTGTCTCCTAACCCATGAAAAAAGAAACCAAAATCCAAGTTAAAGGGCATGAGACAGAGGTAATCTCGCTTCTGGTCAGCAGTCTCCTGACTGCTTCCCTGCCTTAGCCCTCACTCCCCCTATCCGGTCTCTCCTCTGGAGAGTTTGCGTTATCTTAGAGAAACTCAATTCTGATTATTATTCTCCTGTTTAAACCCTGCAGTTACTTTCTATTGCCCTTAGGATGACACTGAAACCTCTAGACAAATGTGAAGTGGCTGCACAAATAAATAACGAGCACTTCAAGGTTCTGTCCCTGCTCACCCCTGCACGGTTACATGATGTCTAGAATGCTGTGTCCCTCTGGAGTTAGAGAGAGAGGCACACGTTTGAGCCCATGCAAAAGATACCAGAAGGATGTTGACAGTGCTTAAATTAAACCCGTGTCATAGGAGGAGGGATACAGGACCAGCAGATGTTTAAATAAGACTTGGGAGAGAGAGTACAAAGATAGAGGGAGTAAACCCAGTCTTCAAACCTCTGAAAGATTTCCATGGGGAAGAAAGGAGAGTCTTGTCTTGCTCATTCTAGAAAGCAGAAGCAAGGTCAAATGATTAAGGCTAGAGGGAGTAAGACTGTGGATAAATCAAAGAACGCCCCAAAGATTGAGCTGCCCAAATTTGTACAGAGGGTTTTGAGAGAGCAGTTGAAGGTCATCTTGCACTAGCCAGACCCATTTTCCTACTGTTGCTCCAAATATGGCCTAGAACCAGGGAGCCACCTGAGATGCTGAGTGGCTCTGAACTCCTAGAAGAGCCAGCAATCTTAAATGACAAGGCTCTTGTTGTCATTGTTTTGAGAAATAAAGTAAGATGTTAAAAAAAGGTTAACTCTGAATGCTAAGCTTTGAATATCCAAAAGTGAATCTCACACGGGATTTATTCTAGAATCCATAGTTTGGGAGGAATACATGATGACAGAAGAGCTAATTTTATCATAATTCATTCATTTATTCAATAAATATTTATAGAGTCCTTCTTATTTGCCAGACTTTCTTCTAGACACTGGGGAAGTAGAAACAAACAAAACAAAGATTCTTGCCCCCACACGACTTACATCTGGTAGGGTGGATAGATGGCAGAAAATAAACTTGAGTCATAAAATAGATGACGTGGCATGTTAGAAGGTGAGACGAACTGTGGGGAAAATGCTATGGGGTGAGGGGACCAGGAACGCTGGCTGGAAGCGGGCTGCAAGGTCAAAAGTGGTGGTCAGCACGGGACTTGATGAGACGCTGAGATCCGAGCTGCAACAGGTAAAGGGAGAATGAAGGAGATGAGGTCAGAGAGGGAAGTGTGGCCCAGGGGAGGAATTTTCCACGGCCTTGGAGGTTAGTGTCAGGACTTTGGCTTTGTCTTTGAGTGAAACGGGGAGCTACTGGAGGACTTAGAGCACAGGAGTGATGTGATCTGGTAGCATCACTCGGGCTGCTGTTGAGCACAAACTGTAGGAGAGTGACAGTGACAGTGGGAAGACCAGCTAGGAACAATTGCAGTAAGCCCAGTGAGATGTGGCTCAGAGGACAGGGTGCTATGGAGACGGGGCGATGTGGTCAGAGTCTGGAAGTATTTTTTGATGGTAGAGCTACAAGGATTTCCTAATGAACTGGGTACATATTGTGAGAAAAACAAAGAGGCATTGAGGATGATTAGAATGTTTTGGCCTTGAAGTCGCTATCCATGGAGGGGGGAAGACTCCATGGGGCAGGTGCTGTGGGAGGGGAGAGATCCACAGTCCAATTTTGGACCATTTCAGTTTGAGCTGCTGGTTAGACTTCCACGCGGAGACACTGAGCTTGCAGGAGTCAGGATTGCAGGAGAGAAGGTTGGTCTGGAGTACAAATATGGGAGTCATGTTTACAGAGAAATCTTCCCTCACCTTATCCTATAGTTGCATTCCTGGAAAATTCAATGTATGATAGAGCAATGTGAAAACTGTTTTATGTTTATTTGGAGCTCAAATCTAAGCCCAGATCATTATAAACAGTGAGAAAGTAACACAGGGTGAGGAAGATTCTTTCCGTGGGACGATCTCCAGCACTGCAGGGCATCCCGCATCCCTGGCTCCCACCCCATGAAAGCCAGCTAGTGCT
Organism: Cheirogaleus medius; assembly: GCA_008086735.1. Taxonomy (NCBI): domain Eukaryota; kingdom Metazoa; phylum Chordata; class Mammalia; order Primates; family Cheirogaleidae; genus Cheirogaleus; species Cheirogaleus medius. Next base: position 26,711,992 of record VBSM01003169.1, on the reverse strand, counting down.
CCCACTCCTATTTACAAGTAAAAACCGCTTATGCACATCTCCAAAATATCCCTTGAAGGGGCGGTGGTACTTCCTTTGTTGAAAATCTCTGCTCTGCAAACTCCATTCCAGGCTTTGAGGACAGTATGTGCACTAGCGGCTTCCAAATCTGTATTGCCAGGCTGGGTCTTTCATGCATTTTACACCCACTTGACTGCTAGACGTTTCTGCTTGACTGTCTTGCAGGCAACTCAAGCTCAACACGCCCAAAACTGCATTTATCCTATCATCCTGTCTTGCTACCAAACTTGATTCTTTCCCATTGTTCCCGTAAGGAGTGCACCCAGCCACCTAGTTGCCCAGACCAGAAACTAGGGCAGTATCTTTTGCTGTTCCATCTCCTTTAGCCCCACTCCCAAACTCAGCCAACCACCAAATCTTATCATTTCTACCCTCCATATCTCACCAAAGCACCCACTTTCTTCCAACCCTGCTGCCATTGTCCAAGTCTAGGCCACCATCTGGAACATGACAATAGCCTCCTAACTGGTTTCTTGTCCTCAGTCTTGATTTCTCCCATCCATTCTGTCTTCTGGAGAGCTGAGCGAGCATTGGGGGACTCAGGTCTGATCACTATTATCCTGCCTGCGACCCTGAAGTTAGCCCCCCATTAGCTTTAGGACAAAGCTTGATTTGCTGGACAATTGTGCCTTCTTTCATCTACTCTTCCACCTGCATTATATTTGGCAACTCCTACTTACCTTTTATTCTCAGCTATACATGTCTTTCTTCAGAAAGCATTCCTTATCCCCTGCTCTCAAATCTGAGTTAAATTTCTCCTCTATATGTTTTCAAAGTGTCCTGATCTCTAGGACACTCATTCCATTCCGTTGTAATTGCTATGTCATTTGTCTGCCCTTTCACTCAACTATCAATGACATGAAGGCAGAGAATCTGCTGTCTCCCGGTGCCTGCATGTTTTTTTTTAATCCCCTTATCTTCTTATTTATTTATAATGACTGGTAATGAATGAATGGTTGGATAGAAGGCCCTGTAGGTGGATGGATGAATGATGAATGCAGGGATAATATTCCAAATAACCCCGTGGGGCATGGGCATCTCCCAGTAAGAGTGGATGCTGACTATAAAAAACCCACACAGCCCAGATCACTTGTGCTCGCTGATTGTCAGCCTAGGATGGGTGGAGGAATGCAGCACAGCCCTGGGAAATAGGGAAAAGCAAAAATATTGAGAAATGAGGTCAGAAAGACTCATCGGGTCCTTCAGAGAAGACTTGGAAAAGACATCCTGATGTGGACATCTGGCCATGGTGTTATGGTAGGAATTCTTACCCTGGGGTTTATGGGTGGTGTTTAGGGTGTCCACAAGCCCCCTGCCAATGGCAGGCGACTGTTTCATTAGGCTTGTGTATTTTTATGGCATGTGGCTCCATAGCTTTCGTTAGGTTTCCAAAGGGGTCTGTGACCTAGAAAAAGGTTACGACCACTGCTTTAAAAACACCAGATCATCAAAGGCTAACATTGCCCTGCCTTTGAAGCTTTGCCCACCACAGTGGCTTTGAAGCTGAAAAGGCCATTCTCAAAGGTTTTCACGTTAAAGCAGGGGGCCCGAGCCTTTTCTGATGAGTAGTTATTTTTGACTTCTCTGAGGCCTCCCGAGAATGGGCCTAGCAGATGTAGGGGTGAGGCGGGGGCTGGTTGTGAGAGCGCGAGTCGGCGAGGGGTGGCATGGGGCAGGTGCAATGGCACCGCTGGCCATGGTCCACGCCTACTGGGAATCCCTGCGACTCCTGGAGAAAGGGAAAGTGCGCGAGAGCAGCATCCGGATGGGAGCTCGAGTCTGTGAATCTTTGAATTTATTGGAGATTCTACAGGCAGTTTTAGAAAATATCATCCAGGGGGCCCCAGTTCCAGTCTACAGCAGGCACAAAGGGTGCCAGACCCTGAAAACTGGATTATGTTAAGCCAGTTGGCAAGGGCCCCCACAGATAGTATTGGTGGTTGGATTGACTTGTTTAGAGACGAGCTGGTGGTTTGGGGAGGAGGAGGTGCCATTTCTGCTACTGATATGATGCATTAAAGATTCTGCTGTAATATCTATCCCAGCCTTCCTCCAGAAGGATTTGATATTATATATATATACACACACATACACGTATATATTTTCATGTATGTATTTCTTTTTCAAGAAATTGCAGAACTAATTGTTTTACTAAAACCCTCATTTCTACACATTTTTAAATGAAATGAGACTTACACAGTTCACCCATGGCCTCAGGGGGCCTTGAAATATCCAATCTGGAAAGGCCAGATCAGCCCTAAGCAAAGTAAGGTGCAGCCGTCCTTGACTCTACGCAAATGCTTGACACGCTCCAGCCACTGTTCTGCGCCCATTCACCTGCCCCTCTGGGTTAAATGATTCAATCATTTGTGCACACACTAACACACATGCAGAGGAAATTATTACCTCTCTTCATTTTCCTTCAAGACAATAACTTTTTTGCTTTGTGAGGGCTCAGGATGGAAGTTTCCAAGCCCCTTTCAGGAATGACATCAGCCTCCTCTGTCTGGCTAGAGAAAGAGGTGGTGCATAGCCTGGGCTACCTGGTTGTGTTTTGTTTGCAGCTGCAACCTGTGGCTGCTGAGGTTTCATTCTGGAAGCACAGGGCTGCAGACTTCAATGAACTTCCTTGATTCAACCTGGTCATAGCTAATGAAGCAACTAATTCTTTGGGAGAGGTGGCTCCTTTCGATGTGGTCAGGCAGTCCATAGTACTTGTGGTTTTCTGCCCCTAGTCTCTCCCCTTTGCATGGTGGCTTTCTTGGCATTACAGAATTTATTTTTCCTCAATATAGTCTTTGTGGGGATCTCAGCCCCTGACGGGGCAGACCCCAGAGGCCCCCCGTGTGTGCTTGTGTATTGGGGTCCTGCATTGTGACCATTCTGCATCCATCACTCTGGGGTTTACAGCATACATTGGGTGAGAGGGACATGAGATTGCTTACCTGCTATCCTTTAAGGGACAATGAAAGGCTCTCTTAGCCCCTAACCCCACCCTAAATATTTGTACAAATAAGTCCCTGAGGTGCTTTTTAGGGTTCAGAAGCCCTCATTCCACAGGCAGGCATAAGGGGAAGATGAATTACACCCCATCTAGATTTATTTATGAAAGGATGCATAGGAAAGGTCTGGGTTGTTTATGTGGCAAAGGAAAGACACAGTGCTGTCTGGCAGTGCTCAAATAGCTGTCAGGAGCCAGGAGCAGCCGCTTTGGTCTGTGTGGCCTGGGGGAGCTGGGCTGCAAAAAGCAGAGGAGGTGCAAAGAGCTACTTCCAGACAGAGCAGGGCTGGCACTTCCCCAAGGGCAATGGACAAAGTGAGATGTTCTGGCAAGCAGGGGACCAGCTTCCAGGGTCCTGGGGACAGCATCCTGCTTCAGGTGATTCCACCTGGTAGATTAAGATATTTTTATATATGTATGTATGTACATATATATATATTTGTTGTTATTGTTGTTCTTTTTCTCTGGAAAACTCTGCTAATGCAGGTATCTTTAACTTACCAGAATGGTATTGCACTATAGAACTTATTCTGTTTCTTACCTTTGTAACTCAGCACTGTATTTATAAGATCCATTTGTGTTGCCGTGTGTATAACTAGTAGGCTGCTTCTAACTACTGCTAACTAGTATTCCACAGTTGGTATAATGAATATCTAGGTGGCTTCCATCCCCCAGATGCCACAAATAATACTCCAACGAGCATCCTTTTACCTGTGTCCTTATGGACGGGTGTGACAGTTACTCAGAGTTGCATGTTCCGGGTTGGTTTCCTGAGCCAGAAGGAGTCTCACCTTTGTATTTCTGAAACATGGGTTCTAGTTCATTTTTTAAATGTTGCTTAACAAAACAGTGTTTGGGTTTCTATTTGGTTTTTACACCCTGTGTATATATTCCTTCCTAGAAGAGAGGAGAGATCGTTGCAAGATAGTTGAAACTCACCTGAACTCCTGATACTTGTAACCATCGTACACACACACACACACACACACACACACACAAGATATGTTAACAGGCTGGTGGCGTCCCCAAGTCACTTGAGTGGTGTAGAGAAGGGCCTCGCTGTTCTGTGCTCATTTGTACATGGAGATCACATATGCATTAGGTCTATCAGAAAATGCAAACAAATGATTTCTATCTAAAAGGCAAAATCATAATGCCTGGCACTGCTGCTGCTGGGAAATGTTGGTGCTGAGTTGTGAGTGCTGGATTATTAGGTTTGGTGATAGTAATGCTTGCTCGTAAATAACATTTACCCACACTATAGTTCTTTGGAATCCTCTCCTCTCCTTCCCGATTAAACCCAGCATACCTTCCTGCTGCCCTGAGTCTTCTCTGTATCACCACTAGGGAGATGTTGAGATCTAATCCCAGGCCCCTCTGTCTGCAGATGGCTTGCTCTTACCTCCTCAGGAAGTACAGCAGGCAGAGCTCAACCTCAGCACCCAGAGCACCTCTGCCATCCTCCTCTTGTGCTCACGGTACCCAGGCTTCTTTTCAGAACCTCAAGCCTCTTCAGTTCTTCTCCCTTACCCTTTATAAGTAAACATGTGCTCAGGTACAAATCGATGATTCTTATAAAATGATTCAGAGATTATCCTTTCAAAACTCCCATCTGAAGCAGGATGCTGTCCCTAGGACCCTAGCAATTGGTCCCCTGCTTGCCAGGAGAACATCTCACTTTGTCCATTGCCCTTGGGGAAGTGCCAGCCCTGCTCTGTCTGGAAGTAGCTCTTTGCACCTCCTCTGCTTTTTGCAGCCCAGCTCCCCCAGGCCACACAGACCAAAGCGGCTGCTCCTGGCTCCTGACAGCTATTTGAGCACTGCCAGACAGCACTGTGTCTGTCCTTTGCCACATAAACAATCCAGACCTTTCCTGTGCATCCTTTCATAAATTAATCTAGATGGGGTGTATTTCCATCTGTCCTTTATGCCTCCCTGTGGAATGAGGGCTTCTGAACCCCAAAAGGCACCTCAGAGACTTATTTGTACAAGTATTTACTGTGAGGTTAGAGGCTAAGAAATGGAACCAAGGAGACACACACACACACAAATTTATTGTAAGAATTAGCTCACATGATTATGGGGACTGATGAGTCCCAAGGTCTGCAGCTGCTAGGTGGAGACACAGGACAGCAGCTGGGGTAGTTCCAGTCTGCATCTGAAGGCCCGAGAACCAAGAGAGCCAATGGTGGGTTCCAGTCTGAATGTCAGCAGGTCAAGACCCAGGGAAAGCCAGTGTTTCAGTTCGAAGGCCACAGGCAGGCGGAGGTCCCTTTACTCCCTGGAGAGTCAGCATTTTGCTCTGTTCAGAATGGCCAGTTGGTTGGATGAGGCCCACCCACATGAGGGCAAGCTGCTTTGCTCAGCCTCCCAAGTCCAGTGTTAAACTCATCCAGCAGCACCCTCACAGACACAGCCAGAGTGTTTGACCATGTGTCTGGGTACCTCGTAGCCCAGTCAAGTTAACCATTATGGTACCTACGTTTTGAAACAGAATGACATATTTACAAGGACATATGTAAATCCAAGGATAGACAATATTGGAGTGACTTCTCTGGAGGGTGGACAAAGTGAGTTGGGAAAAGAAATTAAAAAAGAATTAAAAAAATCAAGAAATGGGAAATCAATTTAATAAGAACGACAAAAGCAAAGCAGAGTCTCCCCCATGCTGTGTTGTGTCGCATCTGCATTTGGAGAGATTCGGCACCTGTGGAGGGGACAGGGACTGGGTCCTAATCAGCTGCCCAATCTGAATAAAGTGAGGTCAGTTCGGGAGGTGTGAAGAACATCCAGGTGGAAAATAAAATTTGGGTTGAATCTGGAAATTTTCTATGTGGCCCTTAAAATATGCCCTACCCTTCTCCACCTGCCCTGAGCCCCTGCAGATGGACTTTTATAAGCAGCAGCCCCCGGCCCCCCAGCCCCTAGCCTCCTGATGGTTTGGTCAGTGGAGGCACTGGCAGGAGATGGGTGGGTTAGTGGACAGAGAGGTTGGAGTACTAATTCCCTGGATTCCTCCCTACGGGGCCTCCCCTCAGCAGTGCCTGCACCCCTTTCACAAAAGTCACAGCTCCGACTGATCAGATCTCTTCTGCAGCTTCCGCAGTTCCCATCCCTGGTCCCTTCTCAACTTAGGAGTGGCTATTGCATCCTGCAGCACTGGTCCCGGGTGCTTCAGCCTCCCTCTTTGCTCCTTATTTCTGTCTGTGCATTTGTAAGTTGTTCCTTCTTTACACTCTTTGTCAGGGCCCTGGCTGGGACAGTGGCTGTGCCAGAGCCAGCCAAATAGGATTCAGGGATTGGATTGCTTACATATCTAACGAGTGCTCTGATTGCCTCACTGCTGGGGAAAATGAGATGCTGGTAATCCGTGGCATGTGTTGGCATCAATTACTTAAATTATTGCTGGTGGTAGCATGCGAGAGAGTGCTGGTGGAGGCCAAGACTCTGGGAGATCAAAGGATGGAGATACTTAGTCACTATGGCAACAACAGAGATTTCAGAGACTGGGATGTGGGCAGATTGCCTCTGGTGGCACTTGGGAGTACATACAGAGAAAAGGACAAATTGCAAGACTTGAATGTCCTCGAAAGCATGCAGGGGTAAAACCGTAATGCCCCTATAGTCATTTTGCATGAATCTCTTATGTCTAGTCCTAGCTGCTGAGGATAAAGCCCAGGCCAGGTTGTACGGGCTGTGCAGTGGCACAGCCAGCAGCCGCTGTGTTTCTTATGCTTAGAGAAGGCCACTTGGGGGATAGGTGAGACCCTGAGACATATGGGATGGGGGTTTTGGACTGACATTGCTGCAGCTGAGAACTCCCCATGAATGTTCTGTCTGAGGGGCTGACTTTCTGTGCATAAAATCCTTCCAACAAGTTCACCCTGGGCAACTGCTGAATTCTCCTCGGACCTACCTCTACTTTCTCATTGTCTCCAGGCCCATCATGACGGCCAGGGTCCTGTGCAGCCAAGCAGAGAAGTGCAAGGCCTACCCCAGAAGGAGCTAGCTTATTGTTTTAGTTTAGTGTCAAGTGCTTATGAACCACTCTAAAACATAATGGCTTGAACTAACTGTAATATATTATCAAGATTCTATAGGTTGGCTAGGGCTCAACTGGGCAGCTCTTCTGCTGGGAGCTTAGCTGGGGCTGTAGCATCCAAGATAGCTTTGAGCCTCTGAATGTAAGACTGCTCTTTAACAGTAGTGGGACTTCAGACCTAGCAGGTGGTTGTGAAGAGCAGAGTGGTCCAAGGGGAAGGCAGAAGCTGCATATTTCTTAAGGCCCAGCCTTGGAAGTCATAAGTATTACTTCCACCACATTCTGTTGTCCAAAACAAATCACAGGTCAGCTGATATTCATGGAGAGGGATGACCAACTTCACTTAAATTATGGGAAGAATAGTGTTATGGGCTGAAGTGTGTCCTTCCAAAATTCATATGCTGAAGTCCTAACCCCTGTACCCCAGAATGTGACTATACTTGGAGTCAGGGTCTTTTAAAAGGTAAATAAGATTAAATAAGGTCATTGGGGTAGACCCTAATCCAATATGACTGATATCCTTTTAAGAAGAGGATATTAGGACACAGATATGCCCAGAAGGAAGATCAAGTGGGGACACAGGGAGAAGACAGCCATCTACAAGTGGAGGAGAGAGGTCTTTGCAGGAAACTAACCCTGCCAACACTTTGATCTCAGACTTCCAGCTTTCAGAACTGTGAGGAAATACATTTCTGTTGTTTAAGTCACCAAGTTTATAGTACTTTGTTATGGCAGACCTAGAAAACTAATATAAATAGCAAAACATCTGCAGCTGTATTTATCATACCTTATAAATCACTATATTTGCAGTGTCCTGCTAATTTTTATCAGCAGAATTCTGGGAAGAATATGGGAGTTCATTCTAAGAGTAATAGACCAAGGAGATCAAAATGTAAGATTAAATCAGAACAAATTTGTCAATGGGGTGCATTTTTCTAGGATTTGAAATTTAATGTATTGCCATAAGCAGCTGGGAAAGGCATTAACAGTCTCCTCGATTGGGCAATTAAAGCCTGGATTCAGCAGCACCCTATAGTCAAGGGTATTTGAATGCTACAACTTCCCTGGCAAGGAGGAAGGATTCCTTGAAAAACTGTATGATGGCTGTGCTATGAATGCACCAGATGGTGGTAGATGCTGCAGTGAAATTGGGCTCACAGATTTCAGAGGGAATAGTGGGGCCCAGGCATTGCAGAGGCCCAGTGGCATTGCTTAATTGTCAGAGATGAGTGGGTGCAATTACTAAATTAAGCCCCAGGGACAGATAGGTAATCAAAGCATTTCGACCCAAGGAAACTGTGGTGATGGCCAGTTGATTAATGGATCCTTAGTAATAAAATAGATGTACAGCCTACTAGGGTGATGCTTGACATATAAGTGGGAAAGTTTTAGCTCTTTTGGATGCAAACTTGACTCAAATCACCATAGTGGGAGTTTGTGACCTCATTTCTAGTTCCCAGACTCACGGTAGCTCACTCATCTAGAGCCCACTGATTGTTGGGGAGGCCATGTCTCTTTGAGAAAAGACCCTTTAAAGGCTTAACTGATGAATCTCCTCCCAAGCCTTCCTCTGAGGGACATGGTGCCATTTCCCAGGGTGTCTGTGGACTAGGGGATGAGCAGTATCTGGACTTCCCAGAAGTTATTAGGTACTGGTTCTGAACTGATGCCTAATCCTCAGAAACATAAACTACCACGTAGGTCCGGTCATTCAGAGTGGAGGCTTATGGAAATCAGGTGATGAATTAAGTCTTGGCATGAGTCTACCTTGCAGGAGACTAGGAGGCTATGGACCCATACTATGGTTATTTTCCCAGACCATAGATGTAACTGACATGGTAAGGTAGAATTTTAAGAATGATTCCCAATGACTCTTGCTCTTGTATAATGTCCCCTGGAGTGTGGGACTTGTGACTATGATTAGCTATCATTACTTTGATTATTTTACATTATGTGGCAAGAAGGACATCATCTGAATGGGACTAATCTAATCACATGAGCCCATTAAAAGCTGAGAGTTTTTATTCTGGCTACGGGCAGAAGAATAAGTCAGAGATTTGAAGCACGGCGGTGGGGGGGGTGGGGTGGATTCCAGGTGCCATTTCTGGCTTTGAAGATGGAAAGGCCACATGCCAAGGAATACAGGGGGTCTTTAGAAATACAGAGCAGTCCCCAGCTGACAGGCAAAGTGATGAAGACGTCAGCACTCCTATCGCAAAGAACTGAATTCTGCCAACAACCCGAGTTAGCTTGGAAATGGATACTTCCCCAGAGCCTCCAGAACAGAGCCCAACCCAACCCACACCTTTTACTCGTGAGACCCCAAGCAGAGAACCCTGTTCAACTCATCTGGGATTCTCATCTGCAGAACTGTAAGGTAATACATAGGAGTTGTTTAAAGCTGCTAAACGTATGGTAATTTGTTACTCGGCAACAGAAAATTGGGAATGCAATTGGAAATAAATATATTTAGTAATTGGCAGAATCTCTCTATGATTCACTGACCCATTAAGTGAGGCCTATTTTGATAGGAAGGAATTGCCTACCACCTCTTCCAAATAGAGAAGAAGATACTGTGAACATAAATGCCATCATAAAATACCTGAAAGATTCAGGGATGGTGACTCTTGTTGAACTTGACTCTGTCCAGTGCAAAATCCAAATAGCTTTGGAGAGTAACTGTATTGTCACAAATATAATTAAGTAGTCATGCCAGTGCAGCATGGTGCAAAATGAAAGATGTTTACTGGAAAAAATCAACGCAGTCTTTGGCATCTGGTATACAGCAGTTTTTCCAGTAAGTGCATTATTATTGTTATCAGTGCCCATTGATAAAGGTAATCAGAAGCAATTTGTCTTAATGTGGCCAGGGCAAGAGTCCATTTTCTTACCACAGGATTATTCCAGCTCTCCTGCTTATTGTCTTAATATTGTCATGAAGGAAATTGATTATCTTGATATCCTACAGCACATCAAGCTATTCCATTACATCAAACATGTGATGCTAATTGGACTCAATGAGCCAAGTACCAAACAGCTTATATAACTTAAGAGACACATGCATGCCAAAAGATGAGAGAAAAACTAAAAATTTGGGAGCCTGACATATTGGTAAAGTCTTTATGGGTCCAGTAGTCTGGGAAAAGTCCCTTTAAGAATGAGATACAAGTAGCTGCATCTTGCACTTCTCACAACAAAGAAAGAGGCACATTACTAGGTGGATATCTTTATATTTTGGAAGCTTGGGCTCAATAACAAGAATCTCTTCTTATGAAGGCTTATGTTGTTACTGCCACTTCTGAGTGCCCAATTTTCCAGCAACAGAGATCATTGCCGAACTTCTTATATGGTATGTGTCCTTGGGGGACAAGCCTACCACCTTAATAGAAGTTGATTACATTAGACTTCTTTCCTTGTGGAAGATGTAGCGATTTGTCTTCAAGGGAATATGCGCCTGTGTGTGTGTGTGTGAGCGCGCGCACGTGTGTGTGTGTGTGTGCGCACGTGTGTGTGTGTGTGTGCGCACGCGTGTGTGTGTGTGTGTGTGTATAGATACAGATGTAGATATATAGATAGTCTAAATACAGACTTGTCTTCTCTATTTGCAATGCTTCCACTGGCACCACCAGTCAAGGACTTACAAACGTTTGTCTATTGCCAGTGTGTCCCATACTTTATGCCTCTGGCCAAAGGACTTATTTTATGGTAAAAGAAATATACTAATGGGTTCTCATGTATCGAGCCCTATCACTGAGGAGAAGCTTGCTTGATAAGCTGATGGAATGCCCTGTTGAAGATTCACTTATGGTGCCAGCTGGGAGACAATACCTTATGAGGTTAGAACTTGGAGGATGCAGTAAATGCCTTAAATCAGTGGCTCATATATGATGCTGTCTTCCTCAAGCCAGAATGCATGGGTCCAAGATTAAAGAAATGGAAGTGATAGTATACTTAAGGAATTTTTGCTTGCTTCCCTAATAACCTTACCCTAAAAGGTCTGGAGCTCCTTGTGCCAAGGGAGGTATGCTTCTAACAGAAAACAGAGACATGGTTCCTGTTAAATTTGAACCCCCTTGCCATTTTGGGTTCCTTATGCTGCTGAACCAACAGGCAGAGCAGGTGGTTACTGTAAGGATCAGATGATCAGATCCTGATTACCAATGAGGAAGTTTGTTGCCTTACCCATCACCATGGTAGCTCATATCACCTCTTACCTTACCTATTACTATGTAACAAGTTGTCCCGACCCTTATGGCTTTTAAACAATAGATATTTATTAGCTGAGTCTCTGTTTCAAGGTCTCTTACAAGGCTGCACTCAACATATCTGATGGGGTTGCAGTTTCATCTGGAAGCTCGACTGGGGGAGGATCCATTTCTAAGTTTACTCATGTGGTTGTTAGCAGAATTCAGTTTCGTGATGCTGTTGGACTGGGGACCTCAGTTTCTCACTGAAGTTCCTTGCCATATGGCCTTCTTCATAGGGCCCCTCACAGCATGTCAGCATGCTTCATCAGGACAAGAACAACAGAAAAGCTAGAGAGAGACAGAGATAAAGATAAAGATGAGAGATAGAGAGATAGAGAGAAAAAGAAAATACAGATGTCAAAGTCTGTAACAACCAATTTCAGAAGGAAATTGCCATCATTTTTGTCATGTTCTGTGTAGTAGAAGAAAGTCCATTCTTGAGAGACTTCACTTAGGAGAATGGTCTCCAGTTCCATCCAGATTGTTGTAAAAGGTATTAATGCATCTTTTTATGGCTGAATAGTATTCCATGGTATACATATACAAGATTTTATTAACTCACTCATGAATTGATGGGCACTTGGGTTGATTTAACATCTTTGCAATTGTGAATTGTGCTGCAATAAACATTTGAGTGCAAGTGTCTTTTTGATGAAAAGTCTTCTTTTCCTCTGGGTAGATACCTAATAGTAAGATTGCTGGATTGAATACTCACTATTAAATTGGAACTAACCAATGAGCACACGTATGCACAGAGGGAAGTAAAACTCAGTGGAAATCAACCAGTGAGGGAGAGAGAGAGGGGAGAGCAAAAACCTACATAATGGGTACAGTGAACACCATTTGGGTGATGGGCACACCTATAGCTGAGACTCAATGATTACAAAAGCAATCCATGAAACCTAAAACATTTGTACCCCCTTAATGTTTTGAAATAAAAAAAGAAGCAAGTCACTAAGACTAGCCCCCTGTGCACCCACAGGGGGAGGGGCTTACAGAAGGATATGAATACCAAGGGATAGACATCATTGGGGCTCATTTTAGAAGGCTGCCTACCTCAAGGTACTCATTTTATGATGCAAGGATCAAAGCAGTATGTCCATTGTGTCATATCACTAAAAAGGACTAAATTAAAGACCGGTATGGTACTGAAGGGAATTCTTTGGGTCCCTCTTAGCACTTCCTTTCTCAATAGTCCTGGTCAATGGTTCAGTTCAGTAGAGAAAGGATGGATAATGTTGAAGATCTTAAAGAAACGAAGGTTTGAGCCATCCCATCTGGTAAAGAAGATGCAGGAGCTACTCTGAAAATAGTAAAAGTAACATGTAAGTGGAAGAAGAAAGCAGTGATCATCAGTGTATTCCTTGTGACCAGTTATGGAAGTGTGAACTGCAGCAGCTAAACTTTAGGTGCATTGATTATTCTTGTGTCTGCTTTCCCCCCAACTACTTTATATGAAGAACATTCTTGGTGTTAGCATTTTAGTTTTAAGGTGAGAATGTGACTAAATTGACATTATAAAGTGATGATATAATAGCTGATGGAATTTTGTGTGCTCTGCCTGTTGAGAACACACATTTTCCATCCAAAGCATAAGAGTGAATGCAAAGGGACAAAGGGGGGAGTGGGTGGAGGAAGCTGGCTGTTCTTCCTGTGTTTCTCAGATGAATTCCCAACACCCTTCCATCATTCTTCTGTTCTCTGAGTTGGATTCCTTTTGGGTTCGGTCAATGAGCGTCACTGGAAGAAGACTGGAAGGTGGAAAGGGAGAGAGTTTGAGCATTTATGCCCGCATGTCCCTTCTGGGTCACAGTGTGACAATGGCTGCCTTCTCCTAATGAACACCACAGTTCCAGTAGGAGGGTCACGCCCTCCTGGAGGTCCAGGTCTCACCACTTCTGGCAACAGCCTCCTCTCTTGCCCCTTTCAGCTGAAGGGAGGTAAAAGCTCTTCACTGTTGCTGGTCCCAGGGCGCTTCACCATCCCTAGTGGGGTTCTTTTAACCCTGTCTACATATTTATAAATAGTCCTTTTCTTAAACTCTATCCCTTTTGTACAAACCATCTGTTTCATGTTAGGACCATGATTGATTCAGTGACAGTGACTCATTAGGAAACTTTTGAACAAGTTTGATTCCTTTTCCATTCAGGAAATATATATAATGTAAGTTATGCTTATGAATTATTTAGTATAGCTTATTATAAAATTTGTCTTGTGTTTCATAAAGGGTGTCCAATAAACACTTGTTGAGCTGAATGTATGAGTTGTGACATGAGGTCTCTTCTGAGCATTTTGTTCATAAATACAAAATCTAAGGAACTTTCAAATACAACAAGTCACTGCCAGAGTTCTGAAGGATTTATGTGACTGGCCAGAGTTTACTCAAAGACTTAGAGAACTCAAGTCCTAGGATGTACAGCTGTGAATTTTCTTCAAAAGGGGAACCGACAAAATTTGGCCCTATAGAGAACTAATTTTGGTAGGGACAGAAGGAAGCATGTGGACTAGAACCTTCTCTGGTGTGGTGGTTTCGGGGAGGGGATGTGACGAAACTGGGAATGCTAAGTGCAACTTTCGGCAAGCAACAACTCTTGCTAAAGACTGTCCCTGAACTTCACCTCTGGTCTCCCTCAAGCAGGTGAGCGAGTGGGGTGGCTACCTGTTTATCCTCCTGAGATCCATCAAAGCCTAGTCCTCCACTGACTGGTGGCCATAGGTGGGCTATTCACTCCTCCTCTCCCTACTTCCCATCTGCCAAACACAGGCTAATGGTACTCAGAGCAAATCAGAGGAGACTAATTAGGTTTGCAAAATGCCTGTTGCTGTTTTTAAAGCTTGACTTTCAGTTGACTTTAAAGCAAAATATTTGGATAAAATGCTATCGTTGGCTTTGAGAAGCTGGCATGAGTTGGCCCAGGGAGACACTTTTTTATCCATCTTTCCTCAAATGGAGAGAGTGCTGGACCATGGCAAGTACTAGATTTCTTGAACCGCATTCCCAAGTCCTTTCAAGACTTGCACTCTGACTCTGAGAAAATACTTGCCAAAATATTGGTTTCAAAGCTTCCATATGTATATATGTTTCTCTCTTTTAGTCTTTTCCAGAGAGTCCCTGGAGTTCTTTATTCATTTTCAGCTGTCTTGGCCTTTCTCTGAGTTCCCTAAGATTTGTCGATGTCTTTCTGGTTGATATCTATGGACAAACCATTTAAAGTGGCATCCGTAAAGAATTTATACGACAAGAAAAGAGCTTGTATTATTATAATGTTATATTAAGAAGTATACAAAGCCATCTATACAGTCTGATCGCAACCACTTAAAATATGCTCAGGAAATACAACATTCATGCCTTTTAGAGGTGGCAAAAGGAGTCACTTTTTACATATTTTAGAAATAATATTTATAAAGATTATGTATCACATATATGGTAGAAATATTAACTTTATTTAAAATAAATAAAAGGTTTGGGATCATTACTTGCAGTGGCACAGTTTGTAACTGCCCAGGGCACCTGGCTGAATGTGGCTCACGCTCAGCTGTGGCATGGAGATACACCTGCCCGGGTTACCACCTCTTTCTAGTTTATCTGTCTAGAGGGTGCATCTTTTCTAATACCCACGGAGGCTTTTTAAAAACTAGCTGAGTCTCAGAATATGGAGCTGATGAATAAGTGGATTGGCCTCATAATGGTGAGATTGGGGTCCTCGGTCATTTCTATAAATGGGACAATTGTGTTTTACATGTTCTCCATCGTGTGACATCATTAGAAGCCCAGAACAACTGTTGTATAATTGTGCCTTGTTGGCTCCAAATAGAGCTGAGCGATTCAAATCCAATCCCCTCTACCAGGAAGACATGCCAATTTTGCAGCCTAAAGTTTGACTTCAGCAAAACATTGTAGGTGTTTTGGATCATTCAGATGAAGACTCTCTGTGCAAATGTTGCTCTCAGAAGGAAATTGGACTGACTTTTGTCTAGTGCATGATAATCAGAAATTTCTTAGTCCAGATTTTTCCAAACTGAGTTCTGCAAGATGTTAATGTGGCTTATAGCCACACATCCACATATGCACACATATATGATGTAACAATAATTTGTTCTACAGTTTATTATGAAAGAACCTTAAATGAGCTGCTTCCTATTTTCTCGGAGACCTCAAAGGTCAGGAACAACACAACAGTCCATAGTACTCCCACGTGCTGAAGAAGTGGACATCCAGGGATGTGAACACATTTCTGCTTGTTCCACCCCAACACTCTTCTAGTCTCAGTATTAGAGGAGGTCAATGAGATAAAAGACATTGGTGAGATTAAAGAGTGAAGACTTTTCAGAGAAAGAGCTGTCAGGGAGCTCTGAGTCCTCACTCCCCTCTCCACCATAGAGCAGGGGAGTGCTTGCCCATAAGTCCAGTCAAGCAAGGAGAACTTCACAAAGACATTCGAAGAATTTGACATGTATTCCCTGGAGTTGAGGAATGCAGGGCTTGACATCTAACTCATATTTGAAAAGTCTGAAGATGAGAGCTGGGGCTGAAGCTTCTCAGATGGCACAAGAGCAGGAAGAACTGCTTTGGGAAGGGCCTGGACTTGTAGAGGTTTGTGGTGCAAGGATGCATGCATGTCCCCTGGAGAGTCAAAGTGGACCCCTAGGAGGGAAATGTGGCTTTGGAGTCATGAGAGATTCCCCCAAAAGACCACCTGGCAGAGGATGGTAACCAGAATGCAAGAGCAGGTCATTGGAAACTATGGAGCTGAGAGGAAAGTTGTCAAGGGAACGGTGGCTGAGAAGACCCAGTGATCTAGGGAGTTTATAAAGAATCTACAAAATGCCCTCAGGAAGAATCGCCCTTGGACATCCCTCTTATTTGCAGGGCTCCAACACAAACTCAGATAGTACTTGTCAATCAGGACTTCTCATCCACTTGAAACTGCACGAGTCTCAAATAGCAGCTGGTGAGTGGGGGAAAGGTGGTATAAGATGGAGAAATAGAGAAAAAGGAACTCTACCTTCGCTTTCCACTTTGGCTTCTTAGCCTAAGGTTGACCTGAGATGGGGCCATAGAAAGGTTTTAAATTGTCTGAAGTTTGTCTAAAGTTGATGTTTCACAGGACTGTATTTTTTAATACCAGGGCAAAGGCTTTTTGTTTAATAATAGAGTTGTGAAACTATGAGGTCTACCCAAGATCTCATCACAAGGAAGGAGGGATGAATCAAGAGAGAGGCTCAAAAGAAGAGTTGTATGAAAAGAACACAGCGAGTTTCTGCACTCATTTTACTCAGTTCAGCTCATTTAATTGATTAGTCATGGATGTCTAAGTCCATTTTGGTTATGGACTCACCTGCTGGTCATAGCTACCTGGCCTTATGCTTCCTTTAAAACATTTTTTGGCCTATATATCTTCTATCTATCTATCTATCTATATCATTTGTTGACATATGAAAAGCTGTACATAATTAATGTATAGAACTTGATGAGTTTGGAAATAAGTATATTCCTGTAAATCATCACTACAATCTATGCTATAAACCCATTCATTACTTCCAAAAATTTTCTCACATCCTCATATTTATTTATTTATTTTTTGTGATAAGAGCACTTACTATAAAATCTACCATCTCAGCAAATGTTGAGGTTTACAGCACAGTCTTGTTAACTATAGGCAGTATAATATATGGTTTATGGTATATCTATAAGACTTGTTCATCTTGTATAAATGAGGCTTCACACCCTTTGACTAATACCGCCTCATTTTCACCTCCTGCCAGCCCCTGGCAACTACCATTCCACTCTCCATTTCCATGAGTTTGACTATTTTAGATTGGTAATAAGTGGTATCAGGTAATATTAATATTTATCCTTCAGGTTCACTATTGTTGAAAATGGCAGGGCTTTCTTCTTTTTATAAGGCTGAATAGTATTCCATTGTATGTATAAACCACAATTTTCTTCATCCATTCATCCTTCTATGAACATTTAGGTTGCTTCCCTGTCTTAGCTGTCATGAATGGTGTTGCCACGCGGGAGTGCAGATATCTCTTTGAGATCTTGATTTCAGCTTCTTTGGATATATGCCCAGAAATGGGATTGCTGAGTAATATGATAGTTCTATTTTTAATATTTTGAGTAATCTCAATACTACTTTCTACAGTAGCTGCACCAATTTATATTCCTACCAACAATGTTCAAGAGTTCCCTTTTCTCCACACCTTTGCCAACATTTGTTATCTTGCCTGTTTTTTATATTTTTTTATATATAATGGCGTCCTCACAGATGTGAAGTGATATTTCATTGTGGTTTTGATTTACATTTCCCTGATGGTTAGTGATGCTGAAGGCCTTTTCATATACTTGTTGGCCATTTCTATGTCTTCTTTAGTAGAAGTCCTATTCATTTCCTTTCCCTATTTTTTAATCTTCTTTTTTCTATTGAGTTGTAAACATTCCTCATATATTTTGGATAGTAGCCCTTTATAAGATAATGTATGGTTTGCAAATATTTTCTTTTATTCCATAGGTTGCCTTTTAATTTTTTGATTGTTTCTTTTGCTGTGCAGAAGCTTTTCAAATTAATGTAATCCCACTTGTCTATTTTTGCTTTTTCTACTCAATTTTTTTGTGACATAGACAAAAAATTATCGCCAAGGCCAATGTTCATAAGCTTTTTTTTCTAAGTTTTCTTTTAGGAGTCCTATGGTTTTGTGTCTTATGTTTAAGTCTTTCATTCATTCTAAGTTGTATTTTTGTGTATGGTGTGAGATAAAGGTCCAATTTTGTCCGTTTGCATTCAGATATCCAGTTTATCAAACACCGTTTATTGAAGAAACTACCCTTCCCCGTTTTCCCATTTTGCATTCTTGGCACAATTGTTGAAGATCAGTTGACCATATATACATGGGTTTATTTCTGGGCTCTTTATTCTGTTCCATTGGTCTATATCTGCAGTCCCTAACCCCTGGACTGCAGACCTGTACCAGTCTGTGGCCTGTTACAGACCAGGCTGCAGAGCTCCGTCGCACCCCTTGTCACCCTTCATCTGTGGAAAAATTGTCTTCCATGAAAGTTGGGAATGGAGGTGAGGGGGAACACAGCAGAAGGTGAGTGGTGGGCAAGCGAGGGAAGCTTCATCTGTATTTACAGCTGCTCTCCACCACTGGCATCATTGCCTGAGCTCTGCGTCCCCCTCACCACCCACCCATTCCCTACCCCTACCCCTGTCCATGGAAAAATTGTCCTCCATGAAGCCTGTCCCTGGTGCCAAACAGGTTGGGGACTGCTGGTCTATATGTCTGTTCCTCTGCTATGTAGCTTTGTAATATATTTTGAAATCAGGGAATGTGATGACTCCAGTTTTGTTCTTTCTCAAGATTACTTTAGTTATTTGGGGGTCTTTTATGGTTCCACATGAATTTTAGGATTTTTTTCTATTTCTATAAAAATTGCCATTATGATTTTGATAGGGATTGCACTGAATCTGTAGGTTTCTTTGAGTAGTATGGACATTTTAACGATGAGTACAGGGTGTCTTTTCATGTTTTTTGTACATGCTTTAATTTCTTTCATCAGCATGTTATAGTTTTCAGTGTACAGGCTTTTCACCTCCTTCATTAAGTTTATTACTAAGTATTTTATTCTTTTTGATCTTATTGTAAATAGGATTATTTTCTTAATTTCTTTTCAGATACTTATTTATTAGTGTATAGAAATGTAATTTTTGTGTATTCATTTTATATCTAACAACGTTGCTTAATGCATTTATTAGTTCTAAGTATTTTTGTGATGTCTTTAGGGTCTGCTGTTTCTTATTGGTTTTCTTTCTGGATGACCTGTCCATTATTGCAAGTGAAGTATTGAAGTCTGCTACTATTATTGTGTTGCTCTTTATTGATCCCTTCATTTCTGTTAGTATTTTCTTTATATATTTAGGTGCTCTAATGTTGGGTGTGTGTGTGTGTATATATATATTTATAATTATTATATCCTCCTGTTAAATTGACCATTTTATCTTATGTAATGACCTTCTTTTTCTCTTGTGACAATTTTTTACTTAAAGTCTATTTTTTCTAACAAAAGTCTAGCTACCTGTGCTGTCTTTTAGTTGCCATTCGCATGGAATATCTTTTCCTACCCTTTAATTTTTAGCCTATGTGAGCTCTTAAATCTAAAATGGGTCTGTTATAGACATAGTTGGATCTTATTTTTTGTTTTCATTCAGCCACTCTAACGTCTTTTGATTGATAAGTTGAATCCATTTATATTTAAAGTATAAGCGTTATAGGCTTTCTTTACTCTTTTTTATTCTTTTTTCTTTTATTTCCTTTGACTGAGTAATTTCCAATGACCTTTCTTTGGGCTTGTTGATATTTTCTTCTACTTGATCGAGTTTGCTGTCGATGTTCTCTATTGAATTTTTACGTTCATTCATTGTAATTATTCAGCTCCAGAATTTCTGAATTTCTGATTGATTCTTCTTTGTGGTTTTTATCTCTTTGTTTGAACTTCTTACTTTGTCATGTATTGATTTTCTGATATTGCTTAGATGTCTACCTATGTTCTCTTATAGCTCACTGAATTTTTGAAAGAAAATTAATTTGAATTCTTTGTCAGGCAGTTCATAGGTCTCCATTTCTATAAAGGCTGGTTATTGGAGCTTTATTTTGTTATTTTGGTAGTGCCATGCATCTCTGAATCTTGGTGATTCTTGTAGCCTTGCACTGGTGTCTGCATATTTGAAGAAATATTCACCTCTACTAGTCTTTACAGACTGGCTTCAGCATGGAAAGCCTTTCACTAGTAAGCCCGACTAAAGATTCTGGGTAGGTTTGCTGCTGTGGTATATGGATGGCAGGTGGTCCCAGTGCCAGGGTCTCTGAGGGCAAGCCTGAAGCCTGCCTGGTATCTAGAGTCTTGGGGGACATGCATTGGTGCTGGGATCTGCAGAGAACTCTGACACTTGCTTTACTCTCTTTTCCCCATAGAATAGCTCCCAGCCCACGGGTATCTTTGCACTCTATGGGCTTGGGGTGGGTGGTGATGTGGATAATTAAAACTGTCCTTCCTACCCTCTTCAATGCATATTTTCTCATTTTTGTGCTCTTCTTAGATGTAGTAATCTCTATGTGGATTCTGGGGCTCTTTTGGAAGTATTTTTACCCATGGATGGTTGTAAAATTGGTGTTTCTCTAGGGGGAATGAGGGCTGACACCTCCTATTCTGCCATCTTGCTGACATCCCTCTAAAGCATTATTACAGAATGAGCACCCGCTATCCTACTTGCTAGAGATCATTTCATATCAAAGTGTCTGCTGCACTAGTGGGGTACATAGTGCTATTTGATACATATAATGTATAGCAATCAGCAGTCAGATCAGGGTAATTAGCATATGCATAATCTCAAACGTTTATCATTTTTTTGTATTGGGAACATTCAATATCCTCTTTCTAGCTATTTGAAATGATATGATGTATTATTATTAACTTTAGTTGTCCTGCGGTAGCATAGAACACTAGAACTTATTCCTCCTATCTAGCTATTATTTTGTATCCTTCAACAAATCTCTCCCCATCCTACCCTTCCTCCTACCATTTCCAATCTCTGGTGTCCTCTGTTCTACTTTTTATTTCTATGAGATCAACTTTTATTTATTTATTTTTTTAGCTTCCACATATGAGTGCCAACATGCAGTGTTTAACTTTTTGTTCCTGGCTTACTTCACTTAACATAATGTCCTCCAGATGAACTATTTTTAAAATGTGTCCTGCTATACCAAACATGAAATTAATGTCAACATTTCTATGCATATTGTCTTGTGATTTCAACCCAATTTTGTGGTAGTATTCACATTTTTTTGCATGGTAAATATTTATATGATTCCAACTAAGGAAGTTTTGACCAACTGTGGAGTCGCATGTTCCTCAAACTGTATCTGAGTCAAATAAATAAAAAGTCAGAAGGCAATTCTAAGGGTAGACAAACTATTGCACTTTATAATACATGAGCCCCTGCTTCTGTTGGTATTCCCTTGATGCGTAAACCTTGTGACAGTGTTCAAACTGTTAAATGGTTTAATAATTTTGGTACATACTACAGTATCAGATGAATGGGGGATGGCAAGCAGGGAGTAGATGGGGACAGGCCAGGTTGTCTCAAACTTATGTGCCCATGATTTCAAGCCTCTGTCCTGCCAGGATCTCAGTGGCAGAGAAGATGAGCAATCAGGGTTTGCCTTAGTGGTTAAGAGCACAGGAGTTTTGAGAGGTGCCACAAAAGGTTGTCATTTATCTTCTTGCTTAGGAGGTTTGGACAGAGCTCCTATGACCTGCAGGGAATGTCTTATGTTTGTCTTTCTGCCTGAAGGCTTTTGTCAATTGTGGTTTTATAAATATACATTAGGTACCTTCTTGGGGAGAAGGTGGAAGGGCTTTAGGGATTTCCTTCTGTACTCCTTTTTATTAGTGAAAGTGAAGCAGTCCCTGTCTGGATCAGAGACATAATCTACTAAGGTAGTCAGAAAAAA
>VBSM01003169.1:26568842-26686474 GCA_008086735.1 Cheirogaleus medius | reverse complement strand
AACCCTAACAATATCTGTACCCTCATAATATAATGAAATAAAAGAAAAAAAAAGTGTTTCTCATCATTTTGTATTTAACAATGCTTCCCACATAATTTAACATACCAAATAAACTTAATTATTTTAGCAAAGAACAAAACAAAACAAAACAAAAGAAACTGAAAGATTCTGGTCAAGAGTGATAAGAAAAGGGCAAATAAAGCTGCATTCAGGTTTGATTTTGAAGCATTTTTTAACCAATTTATTATTTTTAGCTTGTGATGACAAGACCAACTTTAAGCTATTACAAACATCTTTATTTCTAAAATTTTTAGCGGAAAAACTACTTTGTTATTTTGAGTCTGAAATTCTCCACTCCAAATTCTTTCCTAAAGAAACAATTGTTACTGTAACCTAATTTCCTGTGTTTTTTCTCAGAAACACAACTTTCATGTTTTATAGGAGGACAAAGGGTGTTCCATTCAACATCTCACCTTGGAATTTCCCTTTTCTGAGAAACCCTCCCCATCTCCATTCCATGGTTGGTCCTATGGCAGGGGTGCTTATCAAGTATTTACATGTTGGCCACCCCCTTTGGGATAGATTTCACCCTCTTAAAGGGCAGGGGCTGTGTCTTGTTTATATTACACCAAACACAACATAGACCTTCAATAAATATCAATTAAATGAGTAAATTGACAAAAGGGAGAAGAAGCAGGTGAGGTATTGCTGGAGTCTGGAAGAGCCCACTGGGCCAAACCAGGACCTGAGGAATGAATAGGATCAAGTGAATTTAGGAGGGGCAGGGGTGAGAAAGAGGGAAAAAAGGAGAGAGTAAAAAGAGTTCCAGACGGATGTAATATTAATAGCATATCAGAACCCAAGAAAAGCAAAACACGATGCACTCTGTTCTGCTAGAACAGGAATGTAATGTTCTGGAAAACTTCGCATAATAGCAAAATCAAGTTATTAAAGTATCATTTCAATAGGAAAAGAAGGTGAGGAGGTTAGAGGCTTTTAGATGCAAAATAACAGATGATTATATATATATATATTTCAAAATTTGCAAAGAATGAAGATCTTGAACTAGTGGGGACTTCAACTAGACAGACATCTGCTGGAGGTCTAACTCTGTGAAAACACATCAACTGATAAATGGTTATAAAAGCCTAATGATAATTTCATTTTTCATAAGCTAGAACAAGCAATAAAGGGGGCAGACACTGAATTTAACAGTGATGGATAGGAACAGGGCAGTGTTAAGGAAGTGGGGTGTCAACAAGAATAGTGTAGTGATAAGGAAGGGGGGTGACCTTTTTTTGAGTTCACCCCTCTTTCCCTCCCTCCCATTCCACTGTCTTCCTTCAATGCTTAATGTGTGTTCAGTGCCTGAGATACAAGATGAAGATTAGAAACATTCCATTCATTTATCTTCTCAAGGAGCTCACAGGTGAGGGGGAAAATAGCTAGCAAACATAACTAGAAAGTAATATTAGAAATGATATCGATGGGTTCAAATTGTGAAATTATATACAAGAAGTTATGAGTACATGGTGGCATTAGTTAGGGGGCTGGTTCCACTTGAAATTGTCTGTTAGAATGTATGGGAGTTTGTACTTCAACCAGGTGAGATACACAAAGGGCTTTTCAAGAATTCCAGGTAGAGGGGACAGCGTGGGGAGAGGCATGAGGACGTGAAAGGCTGTCATAGCATATTTGGGGAATAATGAACTCTACATGATGAAGTTGAATTGAGAGGGATAAAGGAAGAACCCCAAGGTAACGCTGGAAATACGAATGTGTAACGAGTGTCTGCCTTCATAAATGTTGCATGTGTTAGACAAATGTTAGTTATAAAATCAAATAAACAGGCAGAAGAATTTAATTTTTTAAAAATTTTTTGCCTGTAGCAGCAATACATTTATTTTTAAAAAAAATTTTATTTTTAATTATTATGGATATATAATAATTGTGCATATTTATATACAATTACTTCATATGTAATTGGTACCTCATAATATTAATAACTTTACATATTTATGGGACACATGTGATATTTGGATGCAATGTATAATAATCAAATCAGGATAATTGGGGTATTCCACCTCAAGCATTTATCATTTCTCTTTGTTAGGAACATTCCAATTCAACTCTTTTAGTTATTTTGAAATATACAATAAATTACCAAACAATAGATATTATTCCTTCTATCTATTTTCCACCCATTAACCACCCCCCTTTTAATCTCCCCTCCCTACTACCCTTCCCAACCTCTAGAAACCATCATTCTACTCTCTGTCTCCATGAGTTCAATCTATTTTTAGCTCCCATATATGAGTGTGGACATGCCACAGTTGTCTCTCTGTGCCTGGCTTATTTCACTTAACATAATGTCCTCCAGTTCCATCCATGTTGTTACAAATGACAGGATTTCAGCCTTTTTAAGAGCTGAATAATATTCCCTTGTGTATTTGTACCACATTTTCTTTATTCATCTGTTAATAGACTCTTAGGTTGATTCTGTAGCTTAACTATTGTGAATAGTGCTGCAGTAAACATAGGAGTGCAGATATCTCGCCTATATATTTATTTCCTTTATTTTGGATATACCTAGTAGAGAGATTGCTCGATTATATGGAAGTTCTATTTTTTGTTTTTTTAGCAACCTGCATACTGTTCTCCATGGTGGCTGTACTAATTTACATTTCCATCAACAGTGTATGAGAGTTCCCCTTTCTCCCCATCCTCGCCAGCATCTGTTATTGCCCAAGTTTTAGATAAAAGCTATTGTAACTGGGGTGAGGTGATATCTCATTGTACCTTTGATTTGCATTTATCTGGTGATTAGTGATGTTTAGCATTTTTTCATATACCTGTTGGCCATTTGTATGTATTCTTTTGAGAAATGTCTATATAGACCTTTTGCCTATTTTAAATCAGATTATTTGTTTTTTTCTTATTGAGTTGAGCTCCGTATATATTCTGGTTATTAATCCCTTGTTAGATGGGCAGTTTGCAAATACTTTCTCTCATTCTGTGTGTTGTCTCTTTACTTCATTGATTATTTCCTTTGCTATTCAGAAGCTTTTTAGCTTGATGTGAACCCATCTGTCCATTTTTGCTTTTCTTGGCTGTGGTTTTGAGGTCTTACTCAGAAATCTTTGTCCAGATCAATGTCTGGAAATGTTCCTCCCTGTTTCCCCAACATTTCTGGTGATTTCATAGTTTAAGTTCTTAGATTCAAGTCTTTCATCCATTTTGATTTAATTTTTGTATATGGGAAGAGATAGGGTTTAGTTTCATTCTTCTGCAGATGGATATCCACTTTCCCCAGCATCATTTATTGAAGAGACTGTCATTTCCCCAATGTATGTTCTTGGCGCTTTTGTTGAAAATACATCAACTGTAAATGCTTGGACTTATTTCTAGGTTCTCTATTCTATTCCATTGGTCTTTATGTCCAGACAGAAGAATTTTAAATGGAGGAATCAAATTATTAGATTTGCATTTTAGCTTATAGCAGTGACTGAGTGTTTAATGCTGTGGAAGAGAACATTGAACATAATAAAATACAATCTACCTTGCTTAGCTTTGAAAACAGTAGATTTTGAAAGGTGCAGAAAAAGAAATGGTCTTATAGCTTCAGATGTGAAAAGAGAGAACTTGCTAGGAGACGCTGCAAGATGAAACTCTTAATATATTTATTTATTCATTTATTCAACGTTTTGTGGAGTAGCAACTATGTGTCAGGGGCTGCACTAGGTTCTAGGAATGGAAGTATGAACAAAACAGCTGTGATCTCTGCTCTTGTGGAGCTTTTAGTCTACAGCTTATACTCGTAGCCCATTATTTGGCCATGAAATGAATTCATGGATTCTGTCCAGCAGCAGGAAAAGGAGGAGGAAGAGGAGAAAGAGGAGGAGGAGGAGAGAAGAAGAAAGACATAACATGGCATAGAACAGCGTAGAGCAGAAAATATCAGGGCACATTCCATTCACATACTGGGAGTAAGAACTGCTTCATTAAACTGTTCTTTCTATGAGACTTGTGTGTGAACACGTGCACTGCATCATGATGTAAGACGTGTATGTTTCACCGTGGGTCACAGTAGAAAGAGTTTGAGAAGCTGCTAGTTGCAGGCATATCACTCTGATGGCTTCTTCTGTTGAAATTCATTCAAGGTACAACTCAAGTCCCCACAGCACCAAGTTCTGTCTCTTCCCCTCCCGGTACCTCCTTTCTCTTCTTTTCTTTTGGCACTTACCTAATGAATTTCTTATAGCTATTTCCCTTTGTATGGGAAAGGTTGATAATTATTAAATGTGTACAATAATGTTTATTGAGACCCTACATCACGTTAAACACTGATGATATAAAGGTGATTTAAAACAAATAAGACTCCCTAGCAAAATAGAGTTTATAATCTAGCAGGGGAGACAAACATCAATGGGAAAATTATACAAATAAATGCATAATTGTAAACTGTGATAAGTGAAACCTGAGAGCAGTTCAGATGCTGGGAGAGTACGAAAGTGGTGTTTTTATGGGTGGAAATGGGATGATTCTGAACAAGCTGGGTAGGAGGGTGTGGGTCAGAGAAGATGTATTCATTTTCTAGGGCTGCTGTGACCACAAACCTGATAGCTTAAAGCACCTGAAGAGTATTCTCTAACAGTTCTGGAAGCTAGAAGTCCATGGTCAAATTGCTGGCAGGGCCACGGCCATGCTCTCTCTGAGGGCTCTAGGGAAGAGGCCTCTTCCTGGCTTCTGGCGGTTGCCAGCGATTTTTGCCATTTCTTATCTGGTGACTACATCACTCAACTCTCTCCCTCTGTTGTCACATGGCCTTTGTCTCTCTGTGTATCTCTGTGTGTCCTGTCCTCTTTTTATAAGGGCATCAGTCACTAGATTTAGAGCCTATCCTAATTCAGTATGATCTCAACTTAATTACATTTTCAAAGATCTCTTTTCTAAGTAAGATTGCATTCTGAGGTTCCAGATGGATATGAGTTTTAGGGGGGATGCTATTCAACCCACTAAGAAGGCTTTCCTGAGCTAAGAGCTAACAGCTAAAGAGAGAAGAGGGAGATTAGGCACAGCAAGGTTTGGGGAAGAGAGCGGGCCAGAGAGATGGCAGAGTGTGATTTGGAAGGAGGGTGGAAGAGGAAGGCAAGTGGGGTCAGAGCCTCAGGGACGGAGAGGCAGAGTGTGGTGTAAATTGTGGTCCCCCTTGTAAGGTCCAGATCTTGCAGGGCCTGATCTGCAGGGCTAAGGAGCTGGGTTTTAGGGTAAAGAACAACGAGAAGCTGCTGACAGCTTTAGAGTGGACCAGATTTGTATTTTACCTGTCCAGCTGGCCTTGACCATGAGAATGCTTTTCCCTGGTGGACTCTGAGGATTATTTCTGTGTTCTTGACAAACATCTGCTCTTCTTTTAGGTCCTGGCTGAACAGACCTCCCAAGCAAAAATCCTCCCTGATGTTCCTATTCTTTCCCCCCAAACCTGGATGGGTGTCGCATCACAAGACCCTGTAGAACTCTGCTGTTTTCTCCATGTCAGGACCTAGTGTACTGTATTGAAATTGACTTGTCTCTTTTTTTATAAACTGAGAGTGTGAATGTCCCCAGGACAAAAAGTTGGTGAGCCCTGATTCTTAGCACATAGTTTAGCAATAAATATTTAGTGAGAGGATGAAGGAAGGAAGGAAGGGATTGGAGAGGGCAAGATCCTCTGTCACGGGTAGGCAAAAACATTCCTCCCCAAAGCAGAAAATGGCCAAGAAAACCTTGTATTTGTTTCAACGTTTGTCTCTGTAGGACATCTTCTCCTGTCTTCCAGAAAAACCATAGCCAGAATCACCTCTGGCCTCCAGTCCCAGGCCATGTGAGCCGAGGGAGGAAGGCCGTTTCTGATGGAGCCACTTTAGTCCACTCTGCGGGCTAATAGATGCCTAATGCAGCTTGGGAGATGGAGAAGAGCTCATCGCTTCCTAAATTAGGAGCTGAAAATGAATCGTGTTGCCATTGACTGGCTTGTTGTCTTTCAGCCATGCGTCTGCTGAGGATTTTTTAGTTTTTAATTTTTTAGATCCAACTTAGGATATATAAGCTGGCCTCATGCTCCTGTTTGGAGTTTATTGATATGCAGGACTACTGCATTTCCCTCCAGAAAATTCTCCTGCACCTCCCCCTCAGCAGCAGCCTTCCCTCCCGGTGGGATGAAAACGACGTTTCATTTCATCCATGTCTGTAAGGCAGATGCAAAGAAATCAACTGGATGCCAAAGCCAGTGTGATTCACTGGGCACCAGCAGAGGCCAGGGGATTGTCGCTGGCTCTGTGGGTGGACAGGGAGGCAAAAGGCTGAGAAATAAAAATTATCAGGCATGGAAGCTGTGAAAAGTGTTTTTTAAGATGAAGGCACATAGCACACCAGAGCTTTTTGCAAAGGAGACTCTGGTTCTGGTGAAGACAGTAAAAATGTCCTTTTGGCATCCAGGAATCTTAGAGATCTGATTCCACCCTAGAGATTCCAGCTTGGTCCCCTGCCCCCTCAGAGGCTTCCAGCAGTGGCTGCAGGGAAGGTGACCTGAGCTTTGAGAGCCAGCCCTCTGCTACGCACTTCAAGTCCCTTTCCATCTGCATGATTGGCTGAGCTCTCTGTGAAGGGCCTGGTTATGCTGCAGACAGCTTGGGGCTCTGATGGTCCAAGAGGCAAGTAGCTTGAACAAGGCCATTCATTCATTCTACAAGTACGTGCTGTCACGTTCTCTGTGCCAGGCTCTGCACCAGGCATGGGGATATGATGGTTGACATGATAGACAAAATCCCTGCCCTCTAAAAGCTTCCAAGGATAGATAACTGGTATCCACACAAACAAACATGTGATTTTAGGGAGCGATTTGTACCATGGAAACAATACATGCTGTGAAGTGATTAAGACTGATGAGAGGTCTATTTTAGATGCTGTGGTCAGGGAAAGACTCCTGGCAGAGGTGGCATTTGAGCTGAGGATGCTTGAAGAGAAGGAGCCAGGAGCCATGAGGATGTCTGGGAAAGATGTTTCAGGTGGGGAGACCATAAGTGTAAAATGTGCTTGGTTGGAATAAGCTTGTCATGCTTAAGGGGTAGAAAGATGACCAGTGTGGCTAGAGCATCTTGAAAAAGGGGTCACAGAAACCCCTCAGTTAGGGTTTGATCAGAGAAGCAGAGATACTGCAAATTATATAGACAAGGAATTTATTCTGGGGGCTTGACCTTGCACAATCTTGAGAACTAATTAAACAGTTTACATGAGGCTGTTGCTTCTACATCTGGTGCTGGGCCCGAAGTCAGCAGAACAGGCAGTTGAGAAGAAAGGCAGACGTGAAGTTGGGGAGAGCAATAACGTGAATGACCAGAAGGAGAAAGCTGGCACCTTTGCGATGGAGTTGCACACACTGGCCTGGGATTTGGAGTAAGTAGAGGTGGTGATCCAGGAGGAGTTAGAGTTGCTGCTGCCACATCACCAAAGTGAGGCAGCAGGACAGCGACAAAGTGTGCACGAGCCATAATAGCACCTGGGCTCTACACCAACCATCAGGGTGTTAAAAAAAAAAAGCCGCTATTTTTATTTTTTCTCTTCTGCCTTCCAAATCTCATGCAAAATGCCTCTTGTGGTCAATGTATCCTGAAGCTATGCAGGGAATTCCTGGCATTCTGGGAAGCTAGTTCTAGCTTGGCTGGGTCAACAGAATTCAAAGCCCTCAATCTCCCTTCTTTGTCGAATTGGCATCCATTTATTTGTCTTTTAGCCATTTTTAACCTCTCCATAAAGATAATGGCAGACGATTATTTCCATCTAATGTAGAAGCAGCTATTCTTTATATTCAACCACAAGCACCCTAAGCCTCTCCTCCAGAAAAGGTACAAAGTCCTTTTACCCATCTTTGGGTGATGCCTGTTCTTTTTCCAGTTAAGTCACATTCCTCCTTTGATATCCTGTAGTGCGATATAAGATTAATTACCACGAAATACATTTTATGTTAGATAGTAGAAAAATCGGAGAAGGAAAGAAAAATAGTTAATATATATGCAAATGTATTCATATCAAAATAAGGAAGAAATACTTACAACTATTACAGTCCCTGTTTCTGCAACTTGTTATGTGATTGTAGCTCATATTTATAGCTTCCTTTTGCTATGTAAATTCTATACTCCCTTTGTCCTCAGAAAGCAGGTTGGCTCCTTGTGGTTCTGTGCCTGCCTGGTTTCTCAGATGTACGTATGGTATAGCTCAGGTGAAGGGGCATGATGGAACCTTTTATATTTTAGAGCTTTGTGTATAATAGGTGCTTAATGCATTTGTGCTGCCAACATGGTGACTTCTTTTGTTTTATAGACCCTTCCCATGTTTGTCTGACATCCTCAGTGAGGTTATGGGCTTGTTAGGAAGAGGGACTGTAGAATGTGCTGGGGATGTAATAACCAGAGATAGGGAGGGGCTGCCTGGAACATGCCGGGCTCTGTTCCTGTCCCCTAGTGATGGGACGTCCTTCAACATTGACCTCAGTGAGTCCTGTACCCTGGGATATATAAACCGAGGCGGGCTGCTCCTTGGGGTCCCTCAGCTGCAGTTGAGACTCCATCCTCCATGGACAGCTTTTTTGAGTCTTGAGGGACTGGCTCGCCCTGAATTCTAGCTTTCTATTGCCCTTTGCTGCCTACCTATAAGTAATAACTCCAACTCCTGTAGCAACCAGGGCACAGTGAACCTGCTTCACACCTGACCCCAGAGACTAAGATCGAGTTTTCTCCTGTTTCGCGCGTCATCTGTTAAGGACTGCTCACGAGTTTTCTCGTTCTTCACTGTAGTTATGATGATTTAAATAACATACAGTTTGCCCAAAAATGTGCGGTCTCTGGCGTATGCCTTAGAGATTTCTATGCAGTACGAAAGGTGTTAACAGCAGGGCTGCACTACCTCTTCATGAATAGAATCAAGAAATTTCAGAGAGCGAGAAGTGCCATGAAGAAACTGAAACAGGGCAATGGGGTAGAGAGCAACCCAAAGGGGTGGGACGGTGTCACTGCAACAGGATGCTTATGGAAGATTGTACCCAGAAAGTGATATTTGAAGGATATCTGAGTGTTGGGAAGGATTTGGCCATGAAATTACCCCAGCAGGAGGGTCTAGTGGCTGCCACTGGACCCTTGAGGGTGAAGGAGAGAGAAGCAACAAGCATGCAACTTGCCTCCTGGCTAGATGTACAAGTCGAGAGAGGGCTGAGCTAGAGATGCTTTCAAAGGGCACTTGAGCCCAGGTGGTATCAGGAAGGATGCCAGCCAGTGTTGACCTGCTTCTCAGAATTTCTCAGAAGCCTCCCCCACACTGAGTAGCTGCCCTGCACCACAGCCTGCCACGAGTCCTCCCAAGCCCCAGCCATTTCTAGCCAATGGTCATTGGCCCAGAGCTCCTGCAGAATGCTTAATGACACACATAGGCAATTTGGTCTTTGAGCAGGTAAATGTGTAATTCTTAGTTCTGCCAGAGCTGGGAGCCAAGTCCCAGGGAGCAAATATGTAAACCAGGTGTCTTTGGAGTGGGCAAGGCATTAAAGCTTGCAGCAGAAGGCTGAGGGGCTCTCTGCTGGTCAGAAGACCAGAAGCCTCTTCTAGAAGCTTGTGTGGGAGGCCAGGTCTTTGGAAAGAACTCTGGCTATGTTTCTGGCAAGCCAGATGGAAAAATAAAATTGCGGTTAGAGCCCTGGATCAGGAATTTGGAGATCTGACTGTTTGCACTGTTTCAGCTGCCAGATTACTGTGTGATCTTGGCCAAGTCATTCTCTCTCTCTGGGCCTTATTCTCCTCGGTAAAAATAAAGGCATCGATTTGAGTGAACTCTAATGTTCCTGGCGGGTGCTTTGTTCCTGGGGTTCCAGCACCCAACACGTGGGCTGAACCCTACATAGGGCAACTGCAAAACAGGAGGAGCAATACAGAATGTTTTTCCCCAATAATTTGATATTTCAATATTTCAACAAATGCACCCAAGTCACTATCATGGGGAGAAGTCAGAACTTTGTGGGACTTCCTTATTTTTATTTTGAGATTAAGCACAATCTTTTGAAGGTGGTAAGCACAGACAGAATGATCAGGAAGCACTGTCACTGTTACTTTTCAGCACTGAGCATCCCCGAGGGTGCCAAGCCAGGTTCGCTCGGTCCTGCTCTTGGCCCTCTTCACGTCTGGGGGTGGGGAGGTGGCTCCCACCTGCCTTGCCAGAGTTCTGTTCTTAATAGAGGACTCAATAGAAGACTCAAGTTTTTGCCAACAGGTTTAGAAACATGACACTTAGGGAAGGAACCCAGCTGTGCCACTGGGAGGTTGAGGAATTCCCATCAAATGTTTGCTTCCATTTCCCTCTGAAGCCAGGTTCTGTGCTCAAGACTCAGAATCCAGCCTGAAGAATGAAATTGTAAAGTGCAGACGCTCTGATTCTCAGGGGAGGTGAGAGCAGATGTTTCTACAGATCTTGCGATGCTTGCTGCATTTGTTCTTCCAACTTATAGGCTTCTACACCATCCCTATTTGCAACTTACTGTAATTCTTTAATTGCAAGGACTGATGGCCAACTGGCCACTTGGCTCATCAGCCTCAGATGTAGCACGCTGGGGGAGGGGTCCGTGGGTACAGCCAGCAGGTCCATCATCAGAGCGTCATTTCTCAGGGAACTGGGAATGGCTGTTTCAAATTCGGGTGCTGCCTCCTTGAGCAGGGTGATTTGTCCTCTTTGTCCTTTCCCTTTCTTTCCCCCCACCCCGAGAGGTTCAGAGTTACCTGCTTCTCCCAGAGAGGTAGAGACAGATTTTGACAAGTTGGGGCACAGCTGAGAAAAAGCACAGACTGCCCCAGACTGCACCAGCTCAGGCCTCTCTCCCTACTCAGGCTCATAACCAGGGTGCGTTTACCTTGAAGGCAATAAATGAAGTTGAAGATTCAGGACCCCACTTGCACAAGATCCTTTTGAGGCCCTAGAGGAAGCCCTAGCCATGTGTTCAGACACGCATATCATGTTATTAAATTTTCCAAAAATCAGATGTCTTCTCCATAATAGGTCAGACCAGTATCCCCGCATGCTGGGTGGTTGTTGGTTTGCAGTGGCCCTGTACCTCTTTGGCACCCAGAAAATGGGAAATTGAGATCAAGAACACTTGGTTTGGGGTTAGTGGGCTGTATTTATGTGGTTGCAACCACTTCTGTGTGTAATTATGTCATTGCTGATCATCCTGGTGTAGGATGGTGTCCAGTGGGTGGTTGGCTACCTGCTGTCAATTCCCTCTGCTCTGTGACCGGAAGACAGGCCGGGGGCCTGTTGTGATATGAAAAAGCCCCATAGTACCCGATATTGGAGGTACATGGGTGGTGGGAGATAAACATGGTTTGAAATCTACAGAGCCAGAAACTAGTACCTGGAACATTCTTCCCATCATCAGGGGGTGTTAATTTGCTAGTAGAAGATTGATTCATCTTCTGTCAGTGCCTCATCATCCTGAAAGTTCACTTGTCAGAAATATACCCATTCTACTAAGTGAAGTATTCCAAGAATGGAAAAATAAGCACCACATGTACTCACGGTCAAATTGGTTTCACTGATCAACACCTAAGTGCACATATAGGAATAACAATTATTGGGTGTGTGTGTGTGTCACAGATGAGTAAACTGAGGCAGATAGAGGTTACATTGCCAAAGATCCCACAGGAAGTAGGGGCAGGTTCTGAATGGTACTCAGTTTCCTCACCTCCTTCTAAGCCTGGCAAATTCCCCTCCCCTGCTTCCTCCCCACCCCTAGCCAAATCCCGGCCCATTTGGTTGGAGCCTGGGGGTCCTAACTGCCAGTCTCTGGGCTAGTCCCAGAGCCTTGCTGCCTGCAGAGACAGGTGCTCTGGAATGAGAATAGAACTGCCGGCTCTCAGGTGTTCAGCCATTGGCTGGGCTTGCTACCTGGCCCCCTTCATTTGTTTGCTGGATATGGCTTCTGAAACTAGGGCGCACGTGGCTGCTAACACTGAGCCCACAGAGTATGGCTGGGCTGTCCTGCATAACAGACTTGTGCCTTCTTGCCCCCTTCCCTCAGTGAGGGGGGCTTCTGGTCACGTCCAGCTTTCCCCTCCACCCTGCCTGCCGACTGCATCTTTAAAAGTTGCTTATAACTTGTACCCATATAAACATTCTCAGTGTTTTTGTACATGCCTCCTCCTGTAGACCAGGAACTCCCAGAAGCAGGGACTGTAGGATATTTCCCTCCATCCCTCTGCCCTGCGTGGAATCTCATATGTTGAGATAGGGGCAGTTTTACAGATGGTTCCAATTCAAGTTCCGCCCCTTATTGGCCATTGTTCTTAGGCAGATATTAATAACTTGACCTCTGTGTCTTCAGTCTCTTCATCTATTAATAAAATCAGGGGTGATAATGGTTTATATTTAGTAAGGTTGTCATGAGGATTAACTTAGTCAACATATATAAAGACATAAAGGGGTGCCCAGCACAGAAAAGCTCTATATCTGTGCGAGTCATTATTATTCATAGTGACCATAGTCCCCTTCTTTCCTTCCTTTTTAGGGCATTAATATTCCACATAATATATTTTAATATGAAACCATCAGTTGACTGGTGTTTTCTTCTGATTGTTTCTTATGGGTAAGTTCTTCTTTTATTTTTTTGCTTCAATAACATTTTATAAACTCTCTCACATTAAGGGTAGGTAGGATGCTTGTGGCTTTTAACCTGGTTTGGGTTACAGACGTCTTCAATAGTCTGATGAAAATTATGGCTGCCTCTACTCTGCAAATGCACATGGGCCCACAGATGCAGAATATAACCTACTGATTTTAGGGGTTTCACTGCCAGCAAGAGCTCTCTGGTCAAGAAGATCTGGCCTGACTCTAGATATGGCTCTGTCTCCAATGTGCTATGTGTTACTTGGTAAGCAACTGTCCCTCTCTGGGCTTCTGCACAATAAGGGCCTCTAGGGGATCCATGGATTCTTCTAGCAGGGACAACCCCCACTTTTCATCCTCTGCTTTGCCAAGCAGTAACTCCCTTCTAAGTTCCATTAGATCAGATGGAAAGGGAAAACAAAACAAAAACCAATCTGATCACATTGCAGCTAAAAGCTTTCTCTTCTCTTCATAGTGGCTTTTAAATGGGATAGACAATCATGAACCGAAACTTTTCAAAAGAAGACAGAATAATGGCCAGCAAGCATATAAAAAAGTGCTCAATATCTCTAATCATTAGGGAAATGCTGATTAAAACCACAATGAGCTATCACCTAACTCCAGTGAGAATGGCCTTTATCAAAAAGGCCATTGACTTGACTAAAATAACCGCCAGGTGTGATGGGAAGTGTAGCCTGCACTCTTACCTGCCATGGCTGGAACCAGGCTCCCTTGATTCTCAGGTGTCAAAAGTGAAAAGGAGGCACCCCTGAATTCACCTCCCCACAAAACAGACATGGGAAGTGTCAGTGGCTGCTCTGTGGGAGGGCAATCAAGGATCTGTTCTCCTCATTCCCTGTCTCTTGGCCCCTTGAGAATTATGGACAGCTGGGGGGCTGAGAGGATGTTCCAAAGTACAAGACGGTAAGGCCAAGTGCATACAAAAGGTCACATATTTTATGCACTTTCCCCCCAGGGAAAGAAGAAGCAGGATGACAAGTTTAGGAGATGGAGGCAGAGGAAGGAGTTTATATAGAGGCTGACCCATGAAAAGGAGTTTTCAGGCTCACGCAGCCTGAGCTAGCTTCTGCTAGGAAAGCATGTGTCAGGGGACACGCAGCCAGTGTTTACCGTCTGCTTTGTATATGCAAGCTTGAGGCTCCATGGGTCTTTGACAATAATAAGGGCAACAGTAATAGCAGCCGATGTTTATTGAGTATTTATGTGCAAAGCACTAGCAAAATGATTGACATGTGTTGTCTCATTTTTTATTCTCTCAGCAGTCCTGA
The DNA here is from genome assembly GCA_008086735.1 of Cheirogaleus medius. Taxonomy (NCBI): domain Eukaryota; kingdom Metazoa; phylum Chordata; class Mammalia; order Primates; family Cheirogaleidae; genus Cheirogaleus; species Cheirogaleus medius. The sequence goes on along the minus strand of VBSM01003169.1, from coordinate 26,672,507 downwards.
GAAGTTCGTTGTGTTATGTGTCCAATTTTGCAGACAAAGAAACTAAGAAATAGTGTACGTAGTTTGCCTATGGTCACATAGCTGGCAGGTCGTGGGACCAGAATTTCACCCACATCTCTCTGATTCTAGAATCCTTTACTACAGCAGCTCATATTAGCTCTAGATGAGGAGACTAAGGGTCAGAGTAGTAACACAGGGAAAGAGGAAACCAGCATTTACTTAGAACCTACTTGAACAGCGCTCTCTACTCAGTGCTTAGCATCTGTTGTTGTGTGTAATTCCCAGAAAAACCACGTGAAGGAGGTATTTCTATTTTGGCTTTACAGATGAGGCTCCAGAGGCTCAGAAAGGTTAAGTAAGTTTATCAGAGTCACAGAGCAAGCATCCTAGACGGCATTAGCACCAAGGGCAAAGTTGCTCTTCTGCAGCTTCTTTGCTTTAGAGCCAGATTGATAGGCATGGAAAAGGTAGGTAGTGGGTGTTAGGGAAATTAAAGTTGCAAGAGTGACACGAGAGGACTCAGTGTGGAGTTCAGAGCTCACTGGGCAGGGAGATGAGCACCCAGCCAGGCTGATGGAGTCTGAGGTGAGGAAGTGAAGGGCACACCTATCCAGGGTCGACAGCCTCCCTGCTGCCACAAGTGAAGGAGGTGACCAGGATGGAGCACACTGAAGGGCATTCTAGGGTAGGGACACGTGCATTCCTAGGCAGGACGAACCCCAGCTGCAGGAGAGCTCCGCCGTCCCGTGTGTCCTGTCACTTGTTCATTTACCCGTTCATTTCTCAGCCGTTTTCTGAGTGGCTAATGTGTGTCAGGCAATGCAGTGTCCTGAGCAGGGAATGGTGAGAGAAACTGGCATTGCCCCTGCCACCTGGAACTTGCAGTCTAGCAGGGGTGACAAAGATTCAATAATAACTCAATTAGTATTAATCCAATGATTACGCAGATGAATTTAGCATCATAAATTTAGATAATTGACATTAAAGAAAGGGAACATAGTTTCATGAGAGCAGAGAACCAAGGCCAAGTGTCCCTTAGGAACTGGAGCTTAATCAGAGATGGGAAAGATTGGTAGGTGTTTCCCAAGTAAGGCTCAATCAGAGGGACCATGACGTGCAAAGGGCCGGTAGTGGCATTACTCTCCAGGAACTGAATAAAGATCAGAGCAACTGGAAATTGAAGGATGTGATGTGAGGTGTGGTGGTGAGCAGGGGCCAGTTCTTGCAGGACTTTGAGTTTCCTGTGTAGTATTTTAGTATTCAAGAGAATATGGAAGCTGACTGCCAAGTTTGAAGCACGGGTAAGGATGGGGGATGGTGGCTTAAGTTCAATGGCAGGCTACAAGGCAGGATATCTTAGAAGATCTGGGACATAGTAGGTTACCCAGGCCTTGGGTAATAGGCACAAAGTGGGGCCTGGGACCCAGGAAGCTGGCGGAAGTTTGGTTTCTAGAACTGGGACACAAAGTTAGCAGGAAAAGAAGAAAGGACATCTTTAGATTGCAATTAAACTAGAGATTCTTGAAACCACACCCCTCCCCCTTCCGAGGACCTGGATCAGTGGTGGCCTGCACCTGGGCAGGGACAACTGTATCTGCAGATGAGGATCGAGTGACACCATTTGGGGCCTGGAGGGCTACAGGGTGGCTGGAGAGTTGGCCACAAAGAACTCAAGATGGGCTTGAAATCAGGGAGTGTTCCTGGTGGACCTAGACTTCATCTCGTCTTTGAGGAGATGCAAAGGGAAAGATGGATACACAGGAGGGAGGCGTGCTGAGCATATTGCTGGTGGACAGGGAGAGAGGCTGTTGTAAGGTGGTATCAAAGGCACCTAGGAGGAGGCCCACTTCCTCATCTCCAGTGCATTCACATTCAGAATCCCCCAGCTGAGAGCTGGCCAAGGTCATCATGATGGGCATTTTTTCTCACAGGGACCTGCTAATTTATCCCATTATAGCTATGCCTCCTCACTCTTCAAAGTCTTTAACAGACAGGTCAACTCTGCTTCCTTTAAAGCCAAGCCGTAGGAAAGGTCCAGTGAATGGGGTGAGGCTCCTTCTTTCCATTCCATCCCCAGTTTCCTATACCCTAGGTTGTTGCAAAACTCCTCACTGTTACCACCTGTCCAGAGTCACCCATTAGTGAAAGAGCATGTTAATGCAGATGGCTTTCTTGGATGAGTATCTTTAGGAAGTGATTCCACCTAGCACAGGGCCCAAAGGGGTGGGAGATTTGTTTTGGTGGAAAAAGGTGTGGTGCCCTAGAAAGAGACAGGGCCCAGATTCTGGTCCTCATAATGCCATTTCTCATCTCTTTATTCATGTAAAAGCTTTATTCTAGTATTTCCTAAGTGCGAGACATAGACCCTGCTCTCGGGCTCTTTAAAATCCAATAGTAATGATATGATAGTCATATGGACTTATTTTAGTACTACTGTTTATTCAAGGAAAGGAGTTAAGGGAATGCAGGAGAAAAACTTATTTCATTTTGATGGAAATCAAGAAAGTCTTCATGGAGGAGTTAGCATTTGAACTAGGCCTTAAAGGACGGGAAAGGACTGAACACCTCAAAGTGTCATCTGGAACGTGTTGCTTATCCTCCCATTGTTGAAGTTTCTGTCTAGATCTGTAAAATGAAGAAATTTGAATCCAGGTGTGTAAATTCATCAACTTCTAGTGAACACCTATTATGAGGCAGAGACTGAACTAGACACAAGGGCTAAATTTGTGGAGTTGGTGGATCTCACAGTAAACAGCCCCCGAAGACATTGCAAGATGAAGCGTGAGGACCGCTTATGAAACCCTCTGCTTACCATCTTCTGCCTTTCCCAGACGTAACCCAATCTCTGTTTCAGGACCAAGGCCAGCGCTTCCCGGGTCTCACTGTAGGTTAGTCTATCCTGAGTTGTTCGTTAGTCTCTAGACATTTGCAGCATTTATGCCTAGTCTTGAGGTGTTTTACAGATGCGATAAAGACCATCATGTCTGGTAAAGGCAAAAGCAGGGACTGGAAAGTTCTATTAAGAAAAAGAGCGTGATTATGGAGGGAGTAAAAATAGGAATCATAAAAAAATGCTGGTGAACAATGATGGATGCTGGGGTCTGTATGGGATGGATGATTTGATTGAAGAGATGATTCTGGAGGGCAGAATGCACACCTTGTAGACATGAAAGATGCCATGTCCCTGAGATTGTCACTCAGGAAGAATAATATCAACACTATTAGAGCACTTGAGATTTGCTAGGCAGTTTCTGAGTGCTCTATTTATACATTAGCATGTTTATTCTTCACAAAAATCCCTGGTATGTGGGTGCTATTATTATTATCTCCTTTTTTATAGACACAGAACTGAGTCACAGAGTGGTTGAGCAGCTTGCCCAAGGTTATATGTTATAAAAAAGCATCCTTCCCTCCCTCCAGTGAATAGACAAGATTTAACATGTACCAATTCTGCCCTGTGTGCCAGGTATTGTTCTAAGCTTCCTCTATTTACCAGTTTCTATGTAATTTTATTTTGTTCTCAGTACAACCCTATGGGGCAGGCTCTAATCAGGGCTCTCACTCTGAGATTGAAAGGAGCTAAGTAACATGTCCATGGAGCTGGGGCAAGGAAGCAAATCCAGACTTCCTAATTCCAGAACCTTCCCTCACACAAGAGAACATGAAGGCAGTGGTGTTGTCTATAGAGATGAGAAGACCAATCTGAGAAATTCTCAAGAGGTAAAACCCAAATGGCTTTGTGGCTGAAGGCCCAGAACAGCAGAACAGGGAGCAGCTGAGGCTTCTGTAGAATTTCTTCCCGCTCCCCCTCTCTGCTCCAAAGGGGTGCAGATGTAGGGGCCCTGGTGAGCTGTCTGGGCTTTCGAAGCAAAGACTGAACCAGCCTGGCATCCTGAAGGCTGGCTCTGGTGTGTGCCCAACTGCTGACTTCAGGCAAATTATTTTTACTTCAATAAGTCTGTTTCCTCATCTGGAAAATAGAGGAAATAGGATCTGCTTTCCACTTACTTCACGTCAGTGTTTTTCAGATAAAAGACTGAGTTATGCAGAACACCATGTCTCAATTGCTGTGGGGGAGAGCCCAAGCGTGAGTAACTGACACTGCAAATTCACTCATTCACTCACTTCCACGTTCAGTTATGGGATCATAGAGTGCTACGGTGGCTCATTCCATCAACTCCCCCAAAGCAAGAATCCCTTCCAAAGTATCCCCGAGTTACCCTTTGTGTGAACACCTCCAGTGATACCTAAGTGCTAACCTCTCAAAGATATTCTTTCCATTGTATAAAAAAAGGTGTCCACGGAGAAAGTTATCCTTCCACTGAGCTGACAGTTGCCTCCTCAGTAGCTTTTCCCTTCTGCTCTTAGTTTATTCATTTTAGACATGACTATTCACCGCCTACCTGGCCATGTGCTGGCCATGGTGAAGGACCCAGGAGAAGCAGCCACTGACATCACCCTTGAGGACATTCTAATGAGGTTGAAGATATAGGATGAACATTCCTAAAGACTACATGACAAATGAAAAAAAAGTGTTAGCAGAAGGCAGATCCCTGTAAGGAGCCACGTGGAAGGTCTGGAAGGCAAATGCCAGAGGGAAACAGAGGGGAAAGGGAAGCTGGCATGGACCGAGTGGCTGAAAGGACCTGCTGGAGGAGGAATTTCAGAAGAGTCTTAAAAGAAGAGTAAGATTGGAGCAGGCAGAGAAGAGGAGAGCGCACCCCTGGCAGGCGGGACGGGGGAGTGGAATGCAGGGACCAGAGTGCAGACGGGCTGCGCATTCTGTCCTTCAGCGTCACCCCTGCAGGGTGAGGAGGACAAGGATCAGACCCAGTGTTTTCTCCAGATTTAAAGCATGAGAGGAAGCTAAACGGATTAGACTGTGGGGAGCCTAGAACCGCAGTTCCAGAGACTATGATACTTAGTGGCGTGTGACGTGTCCAGTGGCTACAATCTGGAAACTAAGGGTCACGCTGGCGGGGCCGAATCCCTGCTCTTACCTCTGATAGCCTGTGGCCCGGGGCAGATTCCTTAGCATCTCTAAGCCTCCATTTCTCCATCTATAAACTGGAGTCAGTAATGGTGCCCTGCTCACAGGGTTGCTGTGAGAATAAAATGAGATACACATGCCGTTAAAGTGCTTAGCACAGGTCGAGGCACATGGTGAGCCGTTAGTGAATGTGAACTGCTATCGCTGTTATTGATGTTTTCATTATTTTCCCTGTCCTCTCGGTAATGCGGAGCACTAATCCTCCATAAGCCTCGGGTTAGCATATTTTTCTTCCCAGTAAAAGCCATTTATCTTAGACTCAAACTGAGAGTTGGGCTATTCTCTTTTAATCGCTGCAGACTCCTTTCTGCTAGGAGATGGTAATGATCCAGGAAGTGGCCATGAGACCTCTTAGCTAAAGCAAAGAGGCAGAAACCAACAGGCCAGCGTGAGAAATGTAGTCACTCATTTCAGCTCTGCCACTGACCTTGGGCGAGTCTCCTACCCTCTCTTGCCCCATTTTCCTCTTTTGCCAAGTGAAGGTTTCTGTCCTGGCCATCATTAAGGGCTGGCTCCTCTGCACTCCTGAGTCTGGCTGCACTCTCCAGCCCAGATACGCAGTCTGTGAGTCACTGAGGCTTGTCTCTATAGGAAGCATAATCATTATTTAAATGAATTCTTGTATTTATCTAGCACTTTTTACACTTCATGAAGCTTTCCCCTCTATTATCTTACCTGCATCTCATCACAGCCCCATGAGATAATCAGGGCAGCTGCTCTTGTTCTCCTTTGAGAGCTGGGAAGACTGAAGTATACAAAGAAATGGAAGCCTAGGGCCCCAGACCCCAGAGCCTCTTGGTTTGGACTTCCCATCCGTGGGCTGATTTCATTCCAGGAAATCTTGGGAAAAAAAATGAAAACAAAAACATATTATTTTGTAAATTGAAAGCTTTTCTTTTTCCAAGTGAAACAATCTATTTAATTTCTCCTCTAACAGCAATTTTTGTCCCTAATTCCTCTAAACTTTTTTCATTGTTGTTGCCAAAATTTCAGGTTGCTTGCAGTACAAATATTAATTTGACTAATGAGACTTGAAAACTATCTGATCACATTTTCCAGTTATTACTGCAACACAGAAATTAAAGAAACATATGAAGAGTTCAATAACAAAGCAGTATCAGATATTTCCTCTTAGGGAAAATGTTGATAAAGGCTGAGACCTGTGGCTGGACGGGAAGGTTAGATAGGTATGTACACCCATCGCAGAGGGTTGCATTGAAATGTGTGAAAACATGATGAATACTTGAACACTTGAAATACTGATACCCTAAAACATAAGGGTTACAAGTGTGAAGACTGGGTTGTGAGATGGGTCTTCGTCACTTACCAGGTGAGAGATACGGTGGAGGTCATTTAACCTTCACTTTATTATCTTTAAAGTGGTGATACTAACAGCGTCTACCTCACAGAGTTGGGTTGAAGATTGAATAAGGCAATTAATTTAGAGTATCTTTCATAATGTTTGGAACACGCTAAGAACTCACAAAGATTAGCTGCCACTAATGTTAGTTTAGGAGCTAGAACCGCATGTACCTGAGATTGTGCTTGTGTGTTAAAGTCCCCAGGCCCCTGCAGTTCAGCCCAGGCCACCAGCTGGGCTTCTGACCTGCACATCGAACTGTCTGTTCAACATCTCTTCCCAAAATCTTACAGGTCCCTCTCGAACTGGTTTATCCCAGGTGTCTTCATCTCGGTCAGTAGCACTACTCCCCACCCAGGTGCTCCGTTAAAAACCTGAGGACAAGCCTAGACCTCTGCCTCTTTCCCTTGCTGCTGAACCCGACAGTCACCGGTCCATTTAATTCCTAGACATCTTTTAACTCTATTTTCTTTGACATCTGCTGCTATCACCCTAGCTTAACAGTCACTGTGTCTCATTTTTCCAAGGAAGACATACAAATGGCCAACAGGTATATGAAAAGGTGCCCAACATCACTCATCATGAGGGAAATGTAAATTAAAATCACAATGAGTGACCCCCCTCCTACCCGTTAGAATGGCTGTTACAAAGAAGACAAAAGATAACAAGTGTTGGCAAGGGTGTGGAGGAAAGGAAACCCTTGTATACTGTTGGTGGGAATGTAAATTGGTATACTGTTTTTCATACCAATGTTTTCATTGGTATGAAAAACAACATAGAGGTTCCTCAAAAATTAACAATATATCTACAGTATGACCCAGAAACCCCTCTGCTGGGTATATACCCAAAGGAAATGAAATCAACACCTTGTAGAGATATCTGCACTTCCATGTCCATCACAGCATTATAGCCAGTGATATGGAAACAGTAGCCAAGATATGAAACAATCTAAGTGTCCATGAACAGATGAATACATTTTAAACATTGCAGTATATACACATATACAATGGAATATTATTCAATCTTAGGAAAGAAGGAGATACTGCCATTTTCCGTCTGACAGCATGGATGAACCTGGAGGACATTATGCTAAATGGAATGAGCCAGAAGCAGAAGGGAAAATACTGTATGATCCCACTTTTGTGTAGAATTTAACAAAAAAGTCGAGTAAATAGACACAGACAGTAGAAGCTCTCAGAAGTGCGGAATGGGGGAAATGGGGAGAAGTACATCAAAGGGTACAAACTTGCAGGTATATAAGACTAGAGACCTAATGCACGACGTGAGGACAGTAGTTAATAATATCACGTACTGAAAATTTGCTGAGAGTAGATTCTAAGTGCTCTTACCACACATACACGTAGTAACTGCGGGAAGTGATAGGTTAATTTGCTTAACTATAGTAATGATTTCACTATGTTTCTCTATATCAAAACAGCTTGTTGTACACCTTAAATATACATAATGCAAAATTTTTAAAAAAAGAAACCAAGGAAACAACAAGAATCACTATGTCTCACTTGAAACTCTATCATGATCTCTCTTCTTCCTTTCTGGCCCTCTTTAATTCATCTTTCACAATCAGCCAGATGGGATTTTGAAGTCCCAGGGCACTTATCTGTACCCTTGAAATCCCCCCTTACACATTAGTGAGTTTCCGACCAGAGTCCTGTATATTTCAACATCATGCGCAACCTGTTCTTGCTCTTCCACTGTGGTTTTATTGCATGGCTCCAGGTGGATTTTTTTGTTTGTTTGTTGTTTTGTTATATTTTTTAAATTAATAAACTTTATTTTTTAGAAAATTTTTATGTTTACAGGAAAATTGAGCATATGTGACCGAGAGTCCCCTATACACCTCCTCCCCACACAGTTTCCCCGATCATTAACATCTTGAATTTGTGAGATAAATTTGTTAAAATTAATGAACCAATACTGATACATTAATTGATAAGAACAGATACTACACTTGATCTTAGCCCAAAGGCTGAGAAGTGATAATGCATTATTAGTAACTAAAGCCCATACTTTATATTAAGGTTCACTCTTTGTGTTGTACAGTTTTGTGGGTTTGACAAATGCACCATGTCGTGTATCCACCATTACAGTATCATACAGAACAGTTTCACTGCATTAAATTCCCCAGTGCACCACCTATTCATCCCTCCCTCTCTCCCCACAAACCCCAGGAACCACTGATTTTTGTGTTGTCTCTATAGTTTTGCTTTTTTCAGAATGTCATTGAGTTGGAATAATACAGTATGTAGGATTTTCAAATTGACTTCTTTAATTTACCAATATGTATTTAAAGTTCTTCCATGTCTTTTTGTGGCTTGATGGCTTATTTATTTTAATTGCTAAATATTATTACATTATATGGCTGTCCCACAGCTTGTTTATTCATTCACTCTTTGAAGAATTCTTGGTTGCTTCCAGTTTTTGGAAATTATAAATAAAGCTGCTATAAAGATTCATGTGCAGGTTTCTGGCAGACATTAAGATCTTAACACATTTGGTAAATTCCTAGGAGAATGATTGCGGGATTGTATGGTAAGATTAACTTTGTAAGAAACTTCCATACTGTCTTTCAAAGCGGCTGTACCTCTTTGCAATCCTACCAACAATGAATGACAGTTCCTTTTGTTCCAAATCCTTGTCAGCATTTGGTGTAGTCAGTGTTTTGGATTTTAGCCATTCTAAGAAGTATGTAGTGGTATCTCATTTTTGTTTTAATTTGCAATTCCCTAATGACATATGATGTGGAGCATCTTTTCATGTGCTCAGTTGACATTTGTATATCTCTTAGATAAGGAATCTTCAGAAATTTTGCTCATTTTAAAAATCTGGTTATTTTCTTATTGATGAGTTTTACGAGTTTTTTGTATATCTTGGATGCAAGTCCTTTATCAGATGTGTATTTTGTAAATATTTTCCCCTCTTCTATGGACTGCCTTTGCAATCTCTTAACGTGTCCTTCACAAACAGAAGTTTTTAATTTTTATGAAGTGCAACTTGTCATTTTCTTCTGTCATGAATCTTGCTTTTAGTGTTGTATATAGAAAGTCATTGTCAAATCCAAGGTCATCTAGATTTTCTGTTATCTTCTAGAATTTTTATGATTCTGCATTTTATAAAATATTAGGTCTATGATGCATTTTGATCCATTTTTGTAAATGGAGGAAGGTCTATGTCTAGGTTCATTTTTTTGCATATGGATGTCCAGTTGTCCCACCACCATGTGTTGAAAAGACTATCCTCTCACCATTGAATTGCCTTTGCTCCTTTGTCAAAGGTCAGTTGTGTGTATTTGTGTGGGTCTATTTATGGGCTCTCTATTTTGTACCAGTGATCTATTTGTCCATTCTTTCACCAACACCACACTGTTTTGACTACTGTAGGTTTGGTAAGTCTTAAAGTCATATAGTGTCAGTCATCTGATTTTGTTCTTCATTCTAGGGTTTTTGACAACTCTAGTGCACACCTGTCATCCTTTTAAGGTTGACTCATAAAAAATTTTAATAAACCTCACATATATAAGAGTGGTAGGTGACTCTGGTTACCCATTCCATAGGAAAATTTCAAAAAGTTCTGTTTACTTCCACCTTAGACAGGGAGCAATATTTTTCCTCAGATCTCAACTCTTATATATGGTATCTAATTTTTCTGCCTCTCCCCAGTCACTAGATGGGGGCAATTTACAAGTGCTTATGACAATTGGCCAGCAGGGGATGGGTTAGTGCAAGTGCCCATGTTTGTAGATGGCTCATCTTTTCTTTCCCTTAATATTTTGAAGTAAAAAGAAGAGATGGCTCATCTTTTAAGTCCCTTTACACACGGGTTCCTCCCACCCATCTTTGCATTATGGATCAAGTCACCACTTCACTTTCAGGAATCTTCAGGTGAGAATTGGTTACTCTCTATGTATGCACATTCCAGGAGTCCCCAGAGCCCTCCTGCCATCTCTACTCTCATGGAGAATTGGGGTGAGGGCCCAAGTGCCTGCATCTCAGCTAAGTGTCTCCCCTAGAGAGCAAGATGACAGTTCCCTTCCTGGAAGCACACCCAGCATCTCAGTGGAGTTGTCTTAGAAATCTTCTTGCTTTCCTTTGAGTTGAAGTAATCTCCTCTCATGATGAGGATAGAAAAAATGCAACCACACTCTGCATGAGGCCAAGAATTTCTTCAAAATGTTAGTCTTCTCTCCCACAGGCTGGTTGGGATGACAAAGTTGAGGATTGAAGGATCAGGTCTTCTAACTTTTAGTAAGACCTATGAGAGGACATCTGGCAGTTTGTAGAAGGTGGGAATACTTTGATCCTATTGTTTTTAACTTTGGGTCTTTAGCTCAACATGGAGAGCACAGAGAAATGGCTGATTAATATCCAGTTACATGCTTACATGCTTACCTGAGTCTCTTTCACCAAAATCCAAAGTTTTTTATGCTAGCTTATCAAGTACACTGTAGGTCAAGCCCTGGCTTCCCTTCTAGACTCAGCATCTGTCACTCCCCTCCAGCACACTCTGCTCTAGCTGCACTTCTCCATGCTGTGGACCGTGCATGCCACACTCACGCTGCCTGCTCTCTGTCCCCTCTACCTGGAACACTCTTCCTTGAGGCTGTTACATGGCTCTGTTGCTTGATTCAAGTTCCTGCTCACTGAGTCCTCTGCAGTGGGTCTTCCCTGGCCATCTTTAGCCACACCCCCTACTCTCTATCCCTTCATCCTGCGTTTACTATCTGCGTGTTCTGTAGCTCAGCATCTTTGAACATAAGCCCCATAAGAGCAAGCACGTGGATGTCTCATTCATATCTGTGTCTCCAGTGTCTTGAACAGTGCCTGGCCCACCTTAGGTGCTCAAGAAATAGTCGTTACATATTGATTTTACTAATTACTCTGGCAATGTTAATTAAATGCTAGCTATGGATCTAGTCCTTAGCTATCACCTCTGTATTTTATTTCTAGTACTTTCCAAGTCATTTCAATTCTTTGACAGAAATTACTACCATAAACTTGTTAAAAAGACCTATCCCAGAGCTGATCACACACTAAGGATGTGATGATATTTATGGATAGATTGATCTCTATTGGACCTTTGCTTTTAAATTGTGTCCCTGAGCCAAGTAAAACATATGTGATGTCTATACGAAGCCTATAGAATTAGAAGCTCTAGCAGCATTTAGTAAGACACTCGATACTGTACTAATTTTTCTCAGCTGCTTTTTATTTTAAATCATTCCAACATTCTCTTTTCTTTTGCTCTCCCACTGCGGTGACTCTATTGAGCAGATGTCTGGATCTGAGCAGATGTCTTTGCTGAACTTTCTGAGATGACTCTGAACTCCCCAGAATCAGGGCTAATTCAGCCCATTATAATGTGCACAAAGAGTTACCATTTTCCTTCTAGCACACTCTACCAATCACTTGCTTATGTCCAATTTCGTTTTCTGCTGCATTGGGTAATTATGCAATTAAAAAAAATCATAGGGACATAGTTTTCCTTTGCCCCCAATCCTTTTGACTTGAATAGGAAATTTCCAGCTTCACATACGTCTGGATTTTAGGAATACAGCCTAATGGGGCTAACTCTTTTGACCTACCTTACTCATGCATATGTGGGAGGAGTGAGGGGTGTAGGAACTCAGCCGGTCAGGATTAGGTGCTGGATGCCACGGGGCAGGAATCAGAGTGAGAAATTCCTAACTGACTCAGCCAAGGGTACTGAGAACCAGAGAGCCATGTAAAATCAGAGAGTCATATAAGATTTAAATACCAGGCACACCAAGTCAGACCCCAAGCCCAGGTTTCCAGAGGCAGGGGCAAGGCAGGATCACAAAGCCAGAGATAAGAGCTTGCTTAGATGAGACGAGAGGGCAGAGGAAGTCGGAATGGAACTCAGGGTGTTTCCAAAACAATGCTTTTGGTCCAGGAGGCTCATGAGGAGAGAACGTTGGGCCAAAACCAGGGAGAAGAATCACTTTTTTGGAAGGACTTTCGAGTTTTCAGTGTGGCCAAAACAGTCACACTGACATTTGAATCTTGATGTAGAGTTTACAAAGATTTTTAACATATGTCATTATATGTGACTAATTCTGCAAGTTCTCATTTTATAGCTGAGAAAACTAAGACATGGAAAAGCTATGTTTCTTGCCCAAAGTGACACAGCTAGGGAATGGTGGAGCCGGGATGTGAGTAGAGTTGTGTTTAGTTCAGAAGTTCATTGTCTATTTACTCCAGAGGTATTTGCGTAGTGCTTACCATGTGTTGGATGCTGTTCTGGGTGCTTGGGAGATACCAGTGAATCAGACAGACAAGGCATCTGCGCTCTGGATCTTACATTCTCACCATTACAACTGTATCATGCAGACCTTAATAAAAGGATCTGAATAGAAGGTGATTGTATCCTGCACAGTAACATAAATATCTGTTCATTAAGAAGATGCTTTCCAACTACAGTTTCTAATAACAAAAGCCAGCACTTATTAAAGATGCATTATGTGCCAAGCATTGCGAGACGTGCTTTCTATGCATTATCTAATTTGTCTTCACAACAACTCCCCGAGGGAGGCATTATTGTCATCATTTTACAGATGAAGAAACTGAGGGTTGAAAAATTTTTAAAAAATCATAATTGAAGTAGCCAAATTGGTTTTTAATATATACGGCCATCAGCAGTACATGAAAATGCCTTTTTCCCTTTTTACTGGCTATACTTCTTTTTTAAATTTTTTATTTATTTCTGTATATTTAGGGGGTAAAAATGCTTCTCTGTTACATGGATCAATTTCACCTTGGTGCGAAGTCTGGGATTTTAGTGTACCCATCACTGAAGTAGTATACATTGTACACAATAGGTAAGTTTTCATCCCAAACTCCTCCCCCTTCTGAGTCTCTCCCCCTTTGGGTCTTCAGTGTCCATTATAACGTCTGCATGACTGTGCATACCCATGGCTTAGCTCCCACTTATAAGTGGGAACCTGTGCTATTTGTTTTTCTGGTCCTGATTTACTTCACTTAAGACAATGGTCTCCAGTTCCACCCAAGTTGCTGCAAAAGACATTATTTCATTATTTTTATGGCTGAGTATTAAGTCCAAAATGTATATGTGAGAGTGTGTTAGTGTGTTTATCACATTTTCGTTATCTGTTCATCAGTTGATAGCCATTTAGGTTAATTCTATAGCTTTTTAACTGTGAATTATGCTGTAATAAACATATGAGTGCAGGTGTGCAGGTGTCTTTTTGATATAATGACTTATTTTCCTTTCAGTAGATACCAGTAGTGGGATTGCTGGACCGAATGTTAGGTCTACTTTTAGTTCTTTCCGGAATCTCCATACTGTTTTCCATAGAGGTTGTACTAATTATGAATGGCATTCCCACCAACAGTGTATAATCATTCTCTTTCACTGCATCTGCACTAACATTCATCGTTTTTTGACATTTTAGTAATGGCCATTCTAACAGGGATAAGGTGGTATATCTCTTGTGGTTTTAATTTACATTTCCCTGATAATTAGTGATGTTGAGCATTTTTTTAAATACATTTGCTGGTCATTTGTATATCTTCTTGTGAAAAATGTCTGTTCGTGTCTTTTGCCAACTTTTTAATGGGGTTATTTTATTTTTGATGATTTGAGTTCCTCCTAGATTCTCAATATTTGTCCTTTGTCAGATGTATAGTTTGTGAATGTTTTCTCCCATTGTATAGGGTGTCTAGTTACTCTGTTGGTTATTTATTTTGCAGTGCAAAAGCTTTTTAGTTTAATTAAGTTCCATTTATTATTTTTGTTATGTCTGCTTTTGGGATCTTAGTCATAAATTCTTTGCCCAGGCCAATGTTGAGAATACTTTTTCCTAGATTTTCTTTTAGAATTTTTATGGTTTCAGGTCTTACATTTAAGTATTTAATCCATCTTGAATTAATTTTTGTATGTGGTGAGAGATATAGATCCAGTTTCATTCTTCTACATGTGGCTATCCAGTTTTCTCAGCACCCTTTATTGAATAGGTGTGCTTTCCCTAATGTATATTTTTGTCTGCTTTGTTGAAGATGAGTTGGTTGTAGGTAGATGGTTTTATTTCTGGGTTCTCCATTCTGTTCCATTGGCCTCTCTGTCTACTTTTATACCAGTACAGTGCTGTTTTAGTTGCTATAGCCTAGTATAATTTGAAATCAGGCAATGTGATGCCTCCAGATTTGTTGTTTTAACTTAGAATTGCTTTGGCTATTTGGGCTCTTTTATCATTACATATGAAATTTAGGAAATTTAGGATTGTTTTTCTAATCCTGTGAAAAATGATATTGATATTGTAATAGGAATTTTGTTGAGTTAGTAGATTACTTGGGAAGCATGGCCATTTTGATACCAGCAAGAGAAAAACAATTCATTACATACAAAGTCTTCTCAGTAAGATTAATAGCTGACTTCTCCTCAGAAACAATGGAGGGCAGAAGAGAGTGAGGTAACATATTTAAAGTCTAGAAAGAAAAAAGACTATCAACTAAGAATACCTTGTCCAGAAAAATTATCCTTTAAAAGTGAAGAAAGAATTAAGACATTCCAAAATAAACAAAAGCTGAGAGAATGCATTGCTAGTAGACCTCCCCTGCAAGAAAACTAAAGGAAATCCTTCAAGCTGAGATGAAAAGACTGGGATTGTAAACTGAATCCACTGAAGGAAATAAATAAACTGATAAAGGTATATAAAAGACATTATAAGTGTATTTGTGAATTTCTTCTCTTATCTGACTTAAAAGGCAATAACATAAAGTATATAGAATATATAAAGACATAATTTGTATTACAATAATAATACAGAGGAGAAAAGACACAATGCAGCTGTATAGGAGCAAAGTTTTTCTATTCTGTCGAATTTATGTTGGTATTAATTAATCTGAACTAGATTGTTTCAATTTAAGGTGGAGGAATAGAGGAAAAAAAGACATAAAACATGCAGAAAACAAAGAACAAATGGCAGACATAAATCCTAACTTATCAGTAATTATATTTGGTGTAAATAGACTAATAAAATATGATTAAAAGGCAGAGATCGGAAGAATTGATTAAAAAATATGATTCAGCTCTATTGTGTCTTCAAGAGGCATATTTTAGATCCAAAGACACAAATTGGTTGAAAATAATAGGATGGACAAAAATATATAATGCTAACAGTACAAAAAAGAGATCTGAAATGGCTATACTATAATAATATCAGACAAATTATATTTTAAGACAAAAATTTTTACTAGAGACAAATAATGGTATTTTAACATGATAAAAGAGTTAATCCATCGAGAAATCATATCAATTAAACCTATGTATGTATGTATGTATCCATCTATCTATCTATACATGTAATAATAGAGCCCCAAATATAAGAAACAAAAAACTGACAGGATTGAAGGGAGAAATAGACAATACGACAATAATAATTGTATACTTCAGCATCCCACTTTCAATAAGGGCTAGTATAATTAGGCAGAAAATCAGTAAGGAAATAGAAGACTTGAACAACACTATAAATAAACTGGACCTAATGGATAGCTATAGAATACTCCACCTAACAACGGCAGAATACAGTTGGCCCTCCTCATCCATGGGTTCTATACCCATGAATTCAACCAACCATATATCAAATATATTTTTAAAAAACAATTAAAAATAACCATACAATAATAAAAAATAAAACAAATAAAAACATATATAATAGCTGTTTACATAGCATTTACATTGTATAATTGACCCTTGACTACCACAGGTTTGAACTGCATAGGTCCACTTATATGTGGATTTTTTTTCAAGAAATACATTGAAAATTTTTTTTGGAGATTTGTGACAACTTGAAAAAACTCATAGATAAAGTGCATAGCCTAGAAATGTTGAAAAAAATTATGAAAAGGTATGTAATGAATACATAAAATATATGTAGATACTTATCTATTTTATCATTTAATATCATAAAATGTGAACAAATCTATTACAAAAAGTTAAAATTTATCAAAACATACACAAATACAGGCTGCACATGGTGCCATTTGGGTACAGAGAAATGCAAACAAATGTAAATATGGAGTATTAAATCATAACTACCTAAAATTAACTGTAGTACATACAACTGTAGTACATTGTAATAATTTCTCAGCCACCTCCTGTTGCTATTGCAGTGAGCTCAAGTGATGCTAATTATCATCATACAAGCAGTTTTTCTCTCTAGTAAATTACGTATCACAATAAAATGTCATCTCTTGCAGTTCCCTTGTATTTTTCCTCATGTTAAGTGCAATACTGTAAACCTTGAATAACACCATGGAACTCATATGAAGTGTTACTAGTGATCTTGGAAGTGCTCCCAAGAAACAGAAAAGTTATGACATTTTAAGAAAAAGCTGAATTGCTTGATATGTACCATTGATAGAGGTCTGCAGCTGTGGTTGCCCACCATTTCAAGATAAATGAATCCAGCATAAGAACCATTGTAAGAAAAAGAAGAAAAGAAAATTCTTGAAGCTATCACTGAAGCTATGCCAGCAAGGTGAAGAAACCCTGTTAAATACCTTTTTATGTTATATTTCAAATGCAGCTTTTATGTGGGTTCAGGATTGCTATAAGAAAGGCATATCTACAGACTCTACTAAGACTTGAGAAAAAGCCAAGTCATTATATGACAAAGCAGAAGGAAGGGGAAAGGTTTAAAGATGGAGAACTTAATGCCAGCAAAGGATGGTTTAATAATTTTAGAAAGAGGTTTGGGGCTGCAAGTGGTGGCTCATACCTGTAATCTTAGCACTTTGGGAGGCTGAGATGGGAGGATTTCTTGAGGCCAGGAGTTTGAGATCAGCCTGAGCAACATAGCAAGACCCTGTTTCTATGAAAACCAGAAAAAATTAGCTGAGAGCAATGGTACACACCCATAGTATCAGCTTCTTGGGAAGCTGAGGAAGGTGGATCTCTTGAGCCCAGGAGTTTGAGGTTGCTGTGAACTATGATGATGCCACTGCACTCTAGCCTGGGTGACAGAGTAAGACCATAACTCTAAATTAATTAATTAATTAAATTAAAAAAGAAAGAAACAAAAGAGGTTTGGCTTTAAAAATGTCAAGATAACAGCAGGAGAGGCAGTTTCTGCCCACTAAGAGGCAGCAGATGAGTTCCCAGATGCCATTAAGAAAATCATTGAGGAGAAAGGATGTCTGCCTTAACAGGTTTTTAATGTAGAGAAAAGTGTCCTATTCTGAAAAAAATTGCCACAAAGGACACTTATTAGTATGGAAGAGAAGTGAACACCAGGATTTTAGGCAGAAAAACATAGGCTAACTCGACTGCTCTGTGCAAATGCAGTAGGGTGTATGATCAGGACTGCCCTTGTCTATAGAGCTGCTAACCCCTGAGCCTTGAAGGGGAAAGATAAACACCAGCTGCCAGTCTTGTAGTTGTACCACAAAAAGGCCTGGACAATGAGAACCATTTTTCTAAATTGGATACATTGATGCCTTGTCCCTGAAGTCAGGAGCTACCTTGCCAAAGAACTACCTTGTGAAGTTTTTTTAAACAATGCCTCTGACCACCCAGAACCCCTGAGTTCAACACAGAAGATGTCAAAGTCATCCATTTGCCACTGAACACAACATCTCTAATTCAGCTTCTAGATAAGGGGGTCATTAAGGACCTTTAAGGCTCATACATCTGGTACTATATGGAAATAATTGTCAGCACTATGAAGGAAAACACTTCTAGAAGAAACATAAAATTCTGAAAGCATTCATTGTTGTTATAGAAAAAGCTGAGAAAGCCAGTAAGCCCAAACAATAAATTCCTGCTGAAGAAACCATGTCCAGATGTTATAGGTGACTTCACAGGATTTATGACAGAGCCAATCAAGGAAATCATGGAAGAGATTGTGGATATAGCAATAAAGGTGTGGGTTTTTCAAAATAAGGGTTTTGGAGAAATTTAAGAGCTAATAGACACCTTACCAAGGAATTAACAGAAGATAAGTTGATGAAGATGGATGCTTTCAAGCCAACAGATGACAGACAGTGAAGAAGAAGACAATTTTTTGTTTTCACAGTGGGATCCTGGAACGAATGCCCTGGGATACTGAGGGATGACTCTACCCATTCTTCTCAAGTGCACGAGTAACATCCTTCAGGGTAGATTATAAGTTGGACCATAGAACAAGCCTCGATAAATTTGAAAGGGTTGGAAGCATATATGGAAAAATTAAAAATTTGTAGAGAAAGCAATTCAGGAAATTCACAAATATCTGAATCACATTCCTAAATAACCAATGGGTCAAAGAAGATATCACAAAGAAGATATTATAAGAGAAATTAGAGTTTTTTTTACAGTCTATGGAAACACAATATAGCAAAACTTATGAGATGCAGCTGAAGCAATGCTTAAAAAGAAATTACTGACTGTAATTGTCTATATAAAAATTATTTCATGTAATGCTTTTGTCAGGTTTTAGTATTAAAATTGCGCTGACCTCATAAAAAATATTTGGGAAGTATTCTTTTCTCTATTTTCTGAAATAGTTTATATAAGGCTACTATAATTTTCCTTAAATATTTAGTAAAATTCATTTATGAAATCATTTGGGCCTGGAATTTTATTTGTGGGAAAGTTTTAATTATATATTTAATTTCTTTAATAGATATAGGATTATGCATTTAAATATTTTTGTGTTAGTCTTGGTGATTGTACATTTTTTAGAAATTGTCCATTTTATGTAAACTTCACAGGTATTGTGTTAAAGTTGTTTATCATATCCTTCTATGTGTTTTGCTCATGTCTGTAGTATCTCTAGTAATGTCCTTGCACAATTTGGATTCTTAGAGAAACTGAGAAATGTATGCTAAGATAGAGTTAGGCTTGGAAAAGCTTATTTTGGAGTATCTTTAAAAGTAAGAGAAAGAATCAGGATTGGGCAGAGGGAGGGAGCTTTGGAGCAAAGATTGCCTGTCAGAGAGGCTTTGCACTGGGTAAAATGGTTAGGACATTTACTATCCCTGTGTCCATCAATGACTTGAATTCTCTGAGACAAGTGTGACCTTGGCTCAAAGTTTGAAGTGGTCCCTAAAGGAGCTAAAAGATTGAGGCTTTCAGGCAACCATTCTCCTAATATCTATGTAGCGAGTCTTTTTCCTAAGGTGGAGAGAACAGCACATCTTGGTGTCTGTCACAGTCCACCCCTTGCAAGACACGGATGCACTTTATACGAATTCAGGGAGCAGCTCCTCCAGGGCTCTGGTGGGATTCTGTTCCTGTGGAGTGGGAGGTTAGTGGGATGAACTACAATCCCATCACTGTGGTTGGTCTTGGGACTGCTACTGGTGCACACTGTGTCCTTCCTCTGTTGTCCTTTCTAAACCCCCCTCATCCTCAGCTACAGCTTCTACTAGTAGTGTGACCCAAACCCTCGTTACTGAAGTGCCTGAGACCACACTCTTCTCAGGCTGGGGATTACTACACTTCTCCCTCAGAGTCACAACTGGGTGTAACACAATTGAGTCACAAGAGGCACCAAAGTGGGTCACCTGAGTTCCATACACATTCCTTCCTGCCCCCATTTGTTAACAGTAATCCTGCCTCCACCTGTTGATCAAACTTCATTAACCCTGATAAGATGATGATTTATCTTGCTTGTTGTTTCCTGGACATAAGGATTTCAAAGTACCCAGGAGGCAATCACAACTAAGGGTTCCATAGGACCCTTTGGGAGACCCTTTGCCCTTTGAGAACCAGGACCACTAATCCTGAAGAGTCCACAGTTTCATGGATGGTCAGCAAAGAATCCCTATTGGATTACTGAGAGTGATGATAAATGGTATTACTTCTGCTTATGTCTCTTGGCTCTTAGGTCCATGTATTTTCCTACTGGGACACAGCACCATCTAAAAGTCTCTCTGATTCAATTCCTAAACAATGTCCTGTACGATGACACCTCATCATTGTAGGATATTGCCTCAAGGATGATGACACAGCTGATCCAAAATAGCACTTCAGTTGAGACTTTATCAGACTATTGAATAGATAGATAAAAAATTGGCTCTGTTAGGCTGATAGCTTCCTGGTGATGCAGCCTGTAATAAGACCAGTGAATCCCATAATAATGGGTCAACTCCTATACTTCTTGCACTGGATGGATGCTATGCTGTGTAGGATTCAATGCTGGTGGGTCAGGCATTTCCTATGCCTCCAGATAATACACTGGCTGGAGCCCTGTAGACTGGAAAGGCAAACCCTTACTTGGAATATGTGTCTGTTCTTATGAGGATAAACCACTGGCACCCCTAAGATAAATGGGGTCCTACTTAGTCAACTTGCCACCAAATGGCCTCCTGTTCTTCTAAAGGAAGAGTGACATACCAGGAGCTCAGCATTGGTCTCTTGCTGGCAGATTTGACAGTCAGAGGCATCAGTCACTAGATCAGCCTTGGTAAGTGAGAGCCCATATGGTTGGACTCAGCCAGTTGATGTCAGCTAATCCTTGTCAGTGCCTATCTCCTAAAGCTGGCACAAAAAACATTTAAACAAGTGACCACAGTGGCAAAACTGGAGGCAATATATGGGTCCAACCATATGGGCTCTCACTTTAGTACCTCTACCTTGGTAGATGCTTTCTGGTGGGCATTAATGTGTGCCTACTCTCACATGTCCAACTATATTCCTCTAACTTGGACCTTCTTGTTTCTGCTTTTTCAACTGTTTTCCTTCCAGGCCCCTGACCAGCCAGCCAGGCCATTAACATTTGCCCCCTTCTCCTTTCACACAAGAGAATGACCAGGCACACCACCAAAATCTCCACCCATTCCAAAGATTTTCCCTTGCCATTGCCATTCAAGTCTATCTCCTGAGTAAGGATTCAATAATGCTTCTGTCGTTTTTTGGCTTGTACATACCAAGTCGGCCCATTTGGAAACAAAGTTCAGACTTTTTCTTACTCTTTCAGCTGGTCATATCAGAGTCCTTCATATGGCCACAGGTGTGAGCTGAGGGAGAAGGTGTCCGGGTTCAGCCAGAGTGGATGGCATATGGGGGTCTGGGCTACTTGTTTGTGAAGTTTGCTTGTGATTTCTGGCCCTGCTCAAATTGGTCCAAGATGTACCATTTCCATCTCACGATGGATTACTAATAGGCCCACATAACTTTATGACTTAATGTGACAGTACTGGTTTTGGATGAATGGTCACTTGGTGTCCCATGGTCAAGTGTTACACCCCTATGAGGGCTCAGTAATACAATAGGAGCTGTTTTTCAGTAGCCATCTACTGAAGGTGGCATCACCTTGCTCCAGAGCCCCAGGGCCTGTGATTGTCCTGCCAGAGCTTGCTTACCACGAACTCCACACTCCATCTGTCTCTACCCAGTGTCATAAGGTCTTCTGGGTCTTATGGGTTCCACTCAAAGTTTGCATCCTTCCATGTCAGCTAGTACCTGGGGAGGAGCAGGAGGTAAAATGTTCTAAAAGGAGGTAAAATGTGTTACTTCCAGAACCTGGAGAAGCCCAGCATAAATTGTGTTTCCTTCATTGTCATAGGGGAGCAAAGATGCAGAAATTTGTCCTTTATTTTGGAGGGGATGTCACAGCATGCCCCTGACCACTGCACTCCTAATAAATGTACTGAAGTAGCAGGTTCCTATGCCTTTGCAGGCTCTTTCTCCCACCCTCCAGAGTACAAGGTCTCCAGCATGCTGGCTATCTCTCACTTGTCCTGTTGGAGCAGCATAATGTCTTTGATGTAATGGTTTAATGTAATATTCTGTGGGATTTCTAGACGGCCCAGCTCTCTTTAGATTCTATTATAACACAGGGTGGGAAAGTTAATATAGCCCTAAAGCAAAACTGTAAGTAAGTATTATTGCTGTTCCATGTGAATGTGAACTGTTGCTGATCCTATTTCCTGATTGCGTTATGGAAGAACACATTTGCAGAGTCGATGGCCACGTGGCATGTGTCTGAGGCTGCATTAGCCTGCTCTGGATCTTGCAGCTGTAATCCAGGCTTGATGACACTTGAATTATCAAGTATAAGCCATTCCCCCAGGATCCATCTGGTTTCAGCCAGGCTGGCAAATTAGCAAATTAAACAGCGATATGACAGGGGTCATCACCTCTGCATCCTCTGGATCTTTAAGAGCATCGCTAATTTCTTCCATTGCCCCTGGGATTTGGCACTGGCTTTCTCTTATGTTCTTAGCTGGTGAGGGCAGTTTCAACCACAAAACTGGATGTTGGCCAGTACTCTGTTTATTACTTGATGCCCAGATACCTCCACAGGGGGCCATGAGGGCAGTTCAGCTCTCCGGGTGTCAGTGTCAATTCAGAGCATGTGTCCAGTAGTCCTTGATGTCTGGGTACTTCCCTTCCTCCGGTGTATTGTCACTAGAGTAAATGCTCTGGGTCCCTTTGAAGTAGGGCTTGAGGAAGTTTTACAGTCTATACTTGATGTGGTGTTATAGGGTCATTCCCCTGGGGACCTGGCCAACCTCATTAATTAATGGATTCTATTATACATATGAAAATGGGAACTTAGCCAGGGATTGTGATTTTTTTTTATTGGAGTGACCATCCTCAGTTTCCTATTCATTTATTCTTGCTCTCTTTTGATCATGTATGTTATATTTTGAGATGTACCCTTGTTGGCTGTCCACCTAAGTCTCTTAAGTCTCTTTTTCCCTTCCTGATATTGGTCCCTTGGGCTTTCTTTTTTTCTTGATCAACATCTGCAGGAATTTTTTTCAATTTTATTAGGCTTTTCAATAGATCAACCTTTGGCTTTTTAAAAAAATAATCTCTATTGTATGCGTACTTGTCATTTCATAAATTTCTGTCATTGTTATTTTCTTTATGATTTCTTAGATTTAAATATGTTCTATGGTTAGTCTTTTCAGAAGGATATGTAGATCATTGGTTTTCAGAGTTTTTTCTCCCCTAACAGATTCATTTAAGGCTGTATATTTCCCTCTAAGTATGGAAATCATTTTCATTATCATTCAGTCCAAAATATTTTCTAATTTCCATTGTGATTTCTTCTTTACTCAAGGGTTACGTAGAAGCAGACTGCTTCCTTTCCAACCATGTTGGGATTTTTAAGTTACATTACTATTATTAATGTCCAGCTCATTTCCACCGTGTCCAGAGAACATACTCTGTATGGATTCGGCCCATTAAAATTTGTTGAGACTTGCTTTAAGGTAAGCATATTGTCAATTTGGGTAAATATTTTTTTTTCTGTATGCTCTTGAAAAAATGTATAACTTACATTTTTAAAATACATGCTTCATATTTTTTATTTCTAATTACATTTTCAAATTACAATACTGGATTCTGGGGATAAAAAGTTTTATTTAAAAACCATAGTGCCGATTCCTAAAAAACTTACAATCTAGTTTACTTTACAATTTGGGAAATAGGTTTATAAAGGTAATAAAACCATTTGTAATCTACCAAACACATTAATCTTTCATTTGATTTATTCCAGTTTCCCCCTCTACAATATCCATTACTAATCTGAATCATCTCTTAGGGCAAATTTACATTACTTTTCCATTCTCTGTCAGCTGTCTTCACTTTCTCTTTCCGCATCCTGTCTCTTTGACCTGGCTCTATGTCCTGGGAGTCTGATTTGGACACATCAACAGTTTCTCTTCCCTCTGGCTTTCCATGTGGCGTTTGGCTAGTGGGGAGTTCCAGCAGGGTATCAGAAAGGGAAGTAGAATGTCATTGGGTTATTTTTTTCTCCCTGCTCTCTTCCTGTAGACTCACTGTACACTAATTTTATTCCTCAGCTGAAGATCAAAGCTCACATCAAGGAAACCTTTTTCACATGACATTTTCCTTTCAGGTTCTAATAATTCCTTCCTTCCCTCTCGCCTTCTGACTTAGGGCTAGGTCAGCTCTCTGGGTCTTTGTCATTGTAGTCTGGAGGGACTGTCACTGTTCTCATAACCTATCCAATATCATCCTGGTCTGTTACATTGATGACATTATGCTGACTGTTGTGGTTAGCAGGAAATAGCAAACACCCCAAATACCTGAATCAGACACATCCATCTCAGAAGGCAGAAGAAAAATTCTGTTAAATTTCAGATGCCTGCTATATTGATGAAGTTTCTAGGGTCCAGTGACACTATGCTAATAAACATCATGCCATTGAAGTCAGGAACAGGTGGTTGTGCCTTACATCATCCACCACAAAGAAAGATACACAGCACTCAGTGAGCCCTTAGTGTTTTGCAGGCAACATTCATCAGATGTGGGCATGCTCATCTATTTATTGAGTAACTCATAATGATGACAGTTTTGAATAAGGCTCAGGGCAGATTAAGGCTCTGTAACAAGTCTAGTCTGTGGTGCAAAACATCATAAAGCTTTTAGATGCTATGGACCCATTGGTATTGGAAACATCTGTAGCAAACTGTGATACTGTAAGAAGGCTCTGGCATGTCCCAAAAGGTGCTTGACACCTAGGGTTTGTAATGAGGTCTTCTTCTGTGACAACTATATCCTATTTGGAAAGCATCCACTGTAGCCTGGTAGAGACTGAATATCTAAGCTGTGAGATACCAAGTGACTGTTCATCATGACCTTGATGTTATTTGATACACTGAAGCATAAAATTGGCATACAGAGCAGCATTTTATCATAAAGTATAGCTAGAATATATGAGACTAGGCCTGAATTATTCTGGAAGATGCAAGTAAATTACACTTATGGATGGTGCAGACTATGCTAGAATTTCATCTACTGCTTTGCTGCCTCTCCCTCAAGTCACACCTTAGGCTTCCTGGAGAGTTCCCTGTGGTCAGTTAATGGAGAAAGAACAGAAGTGTGGGCCTGGCTTATTGAGGGATCTGCAGAGTACGGCAGCAGAGCTGGAGGTAAATGCTGCTGCCCTTCAGCTCTGCTCTAGGATATCTTTAAAAGACAGCAATGGAGGAAAATATTTCAATGGGCAGAACCTCAGGCCCTGCATCTGGTTGCTAAATTCTTGGGGAAGGAAAGAGGGTCCAAGATGTAGGTCTAATTACCGTGGTGGGTTGGATTCCTGCTACTCAATATGGGCAAGTGTAGAATCCAGAGTGTTTGCTGAGGTGCCTTCTATTACTCCCTTGACCGATAATCTCGGTTAATTGAAAACCGTGACAACCTAATACAGCAAGCTCTCTTGATGCTCAGATTCCACTAAATAAAAGTTTGGTCAGTATTCCCATCTTATTGAGGTACTGTCCAAATATAAGAGAAACAGGGAAAACGTGGTGGAAGAAGGTGGCCGTGATCACCAGCTTAGACCTTGCGTCCAGGGCAGAGGAGGAGAGTGAGATATGTTTTAAGTCAATGGTTTGTTTCTCCTTTTAGCTCCTCTTTGACTCCAGATCCATTAGTGTGAAAGATGCTGGTTATGCCTAACATTTAAAGATTAAATGAAGGTGAGTTAACACCACCGTGCAGTTAAATGGTAGAGGACGGGGTTTGTGTGTCTCCTGGATTGGCAATGACAACTTCCCAACAGTATGACAGAGAAGAGTGGCTATTGGAAGTTCAGACAGAGGACTGATATTTTAAGTTTTGTTAAATGCCTGTGATGTGCCAAACATCTCTGTGCTGAAGAGGCAAAGGTTAAAGAAAATAGGTCCTGCCTTTCCAACAACCCCAAAATTTGGAAAAGTAGAAAAGGAAAATTTACTAGTAATTCCATGACTCTAATGTAAAACGTAGCATTTTGATATATTTCTTTGATATCTTCTTTCTCCTAAACAAGGTTAAGGGCTTAGGTCATACCATAGGAGCTGACTTACATGCTGTTTTTCTCCACTGTACCGTATATCTTCGTTTCATCTCTCCCAATCTACTCGTGCAGTTTCTCCTCTGTTCTGTACCTTGAGAGGCTGATGTGTTTGGATGATCTCAAAGGGCTCAGTTGTCCTCCAGCTTTGCTGTGGAGAATCTCGACAAGTTATTGAAGAGAGGAGAGGAATGGTGTTAGAGTATTTATTCTGCTGTGTCCCTTCGTGTGGGGTGACTTCAGGATGGCTGTGTCCCTTGGCTTAAAGGGACAACTCCTATCAAGGTGAATCTCTCCATACACTCTCTTTCCAAGTTCTAGAAACTGCTTCTTTCCCTCACCTCATTAGGCTTACAGCTAGTGACAGCTCTTCTGTTACTAGCTCTGGGGCACAGCATTATTTGAGAAATTTTCCTATATTCTGTTTACCTTTTGTAAATAGTTTCTTTCCTGCCCTGTATCAAATTACTGTAATTTGAGTTCATCATCTGTTTCCTTCTGAAACCCTGAATGATATACTTACTAATACAATATAAAGCATGGATAATTGTATCATATTGACTCAATTTCTTTATTCTTATTAGTGTTATTTATAATCATTTATTATTTCAAACAATGCTACAGTGAACTTTTTGCTAATGGCTCCTTCTTTCCCCTTCTGTTTCTCCTCCCACACTAACATTTAAAAATATTTTTTGTTTATATTCTGAAAGTTGGAAATGCAGCCACAAATTACCTGAAATATTTTCAAATGTCTTTAGTACAAATTGTTCAAATGCTTTGTAAAAGTATTACACAAATTTATGCTGCTCCTGCAACAGATAAATGTGATATTTTCTCTATGCCTTTGTCAGTATTGAATATTTTTTTAAAAATAATTTTGCCAATCCCAGGGTTTTTAAAATTCATTATTTATTCTTAAAGTTTATCATTCTCTTAATTGCTAGTGAGCTTATATATTCTCCTACATATTTTTAATCAGATATATTTTCCTCATATGTGAATTTTCTGTGAGTATCTTTGCCCATTTTTTTTATCTAAGTCTTAGAGTTCTTATATATTGATTGATATGAGCCATTTATTAAAAAAGTTATCACATTGTTAATATTTGCTACAACTATTATCAACTCTGATTTTATCTTTTTTATGTCTCTGTGTTAGATAGAATTTTTAAAATTAAATTATAAGTAGTTGAATCTGTTGAACTCCTTTGTGTTTTGTTCTATTGCTCAAAGCTTGGAAAGTTCTTCTTACTCCTCTAGAGATTGAATTTTTATTCACTTCTCTTTTTTCTCTAGTTTTTCTAAGGTTTTATATTTTTTTACATTTAATTCTTTAACCCATCTGGAATTGATTCCCTGCATGATGTGAAATAAGGGCCTACAATTGATTTTTTCCTTCTAAATTGCTATCCAGTGGTTCCAGCCCCATTTGTTAAATAATTCTTCCTGTTCTCATTGGTGTGTAATGTCTCCTTTATCATATATTAAATTCACATAATACTGGAATCTATTTCTGGGCTATCTATTTTGTTCCATCGATCTGCCTATTCCCGTGCCAGCATCATACTGTCTAAAAGGACCTCTTTGGATATGTTTACAATAAGAAGACACACAAAGAAGAGACAGACTGACCATTTGAGGACAATTGTAAAATTCTGTTGTAACAAAGAGAAAACCATATTCTTTATTTTTCTCTTTTCCTCTTTTGTTTCAAGGGACTATCTCATTTTTAAAAAGGAAGGGAAAATATTAGTCAACAGAGTATTAGAAGATAAAAGTATATGAAAAATTTTCATTTACCTTTTTAAAACAAGCATAAGTCTCCTGGCCTAAATAAGTTACTGGTATCTTCTGTGATCCAGGAATTGTGTCTGAACCTTAAATGAATGATCTCATTTACCCTCAGATAATTCCTTGTGGGAAACATACTGTTATTCTTATTTGTCATGTCCTCAGACATGACAAATTTCCCAGGCCTCTGCAGCTCAACCAGGGTTCAAAATAGACATCCAATAACAAAGACAGAAAACAATACAGTCCTGTGCCTCATAATGACATTTCAGTCAAAAATGGACTACACATACAATGGTGGTCCTATAAGATTATAACGGAGCTGAAAAATTCCTATTGCCTAGGGACATGGGAGCCACGGTGACATCATAGTGCAATGCATTACCTATGTGTCTGTGGTGGTGCAGGTGCAAACAAACCTACTGCACTTCCAGTCATGTGAAAGTATAGCACATGCAATTATGTACAGTACATTATACTTGATAATAAATGACTATGTTACTGGATTATTTATTTGCTACACTATACTATACTTTTTATTGTTATTTCAGAGTGTGCTCCTTCTACTTATGTTACAAAAAGTTTACTGTACAACAGCATGCTGTGTCAGGCCAGCAGTAGCCTCATATATCCAGTGTTCACTGCATCTCATAATTGCATCATTTTTTCTGCGCTTGATTTAATCTCATGTTGTTTTGTTCATCATGGCCCCTGTGTGTACAAAATTCACAGCTAATGTTGCCAGTACGAGATCAGGTCAAGTGACTGACCTGGAAACAAAATTAAAAGTGATTAAGGACTAGGAAGGTGGAAAATCAATGATGGTTATTGCTCACCAGGCAGGCATGTCCCGTTCCGCCCTGGCTATGATCTTGAAGAGCAAGTACAGAGTGATGGAAGCTGTTAAAGGGTCCACTTTATTGAAGGCAAAAAAGCTAATAAAAATTGGTGAAGGTGCTATATCAGACATGGAGAAAGTTCTAATGACCTGAACGGAAGACCACATAGAAGCGTCCCCCTCTCAGCACCATGACAATCATCATGGCCAAAGCAAAAATTTTATTTTGTGATGTTGAAGGAAGAGGCTGGACCCAGCTCCAATGGGTTGTTTAAATGATTTAAGATTCATTATTCATTATATAATGTGAAAGTGAGTGATGAGTCTGCAAGTGCTGATGTGAAGACAGCTGAAGAATTGTTGGAAACTCCAGATAAGCTGATTGTGGAGGAAAACTTCTTGCCAGAGCAAAACTCCAATATCAATGAAACCTCCCTACCCTGGAAACAGATGCCTGAAAGGACTTCCATCCCTAAGGAGGCCAAGTCAATGCTAGGTTTCAAGGCTTTTAAGGACAAGATAGCAGTCTTGCATGGGGAAAATGTTGCAGGCTACAAGTGAAAACCCTTTGAGAGCTGGCACAGTGTGAACTCCAGGGCCTCAGTGCATATGAATAAGAACACACTGCCAGTGGACCACAGGGCAATAAGCAGTCATGGGTGACCCAGCTCCTCTTCCAAGACACCCTCCTGAATTGCTATGGCAGCAAAATAGAGAAGTACTGTTTGGAGAATAACTTACCTTTTAAGATATTGCTTATTGTTGATAATGCTGCTGTACCCTTTCCTTTTATTGGTGGTCTTCATCCCAATATCAAAGTAGCATTTCTCCTTTCAAACACCACCTTTTGGGGGCAGCCAATGGATCAAGGAGTTACAGACACTTCTAAGACCTATGACCAGGGGAGGACCTTTGCTCAGGCTGCTGCTGCAACTGAGGAAGACACAAAGAAGGCACTGATGCAATTCTGGAAGGATTTTAACATCTATGACTGCATCAAGAACCCTGCTTGGGCTTGGGGTGATGTCACCAAGGAGTATATGAATGGCATATGGAAGAAGACAAACAAGAGGTTCATTCATGACTTCAGAGGATTTGCCAAGGTTGAGGAGGTTGCAAGAATCAAGAAGGCTGTGGTTGAGAGGTCAATCGACTTTAACCTGGGTGTTGATGCAGATGACACTGAAGAGCTCCTAGAGGAAGCTTCTGGGGAACTGGCTAATGAGGAGTTGTTGGAACTGAAACAGGGATGGAGAGCTGGAGAAGAGGAATGGAAAAACAAAACTGCAGGAGAGGAAAGACAAGAACCCCCAAGAAAATTCACAGTGAAGAGTTTATCAGGAGCTTTTGCAGAACTTAACAAGAACTTTAAAATGTTTGAAAACATAGATCCTAATAATGAAAACTTTTCACTAATACAAAGGAATGTTTGTGGTGCATTATCTGCTTACAAGCAAATTTGTGATGAAAAAAAGAAAAAATCAAATCAGGTAAACCGACACGGACATATTTGTGAAAAGAGTGACACCTCCTCAAGAAGAACCTCAGGCAGGTTGTGCAGAAGAAGTTTGAATCATGATTCTGAAAGACACAATCCTGAATGTTGAAATCCCAAAAGATCAATATCCCTAAAATCTAAAATCCCTAATGTCTAAAATCTCAAAAATCCCAATCACAGGATAGTTGCATCATGTTAGGTGGAATTATTACCTTATCGTTGACTTTATGCAGAAGAAATTGGATGTCAATTGAATCCTCAAACCATAAGGATAGATTTGGAAGTAGATGTGATCAAGGCTTCTAAAAATGAATTTCAAGTTGTTACCAATAAAATTTGTTTTTTCCATTCATCCCAATGCATTTCACAGAGAATTCAGATGTGTGGATTGGCCACATGATACAGCAACAATGAAAACTTCAGTTTAAAAATACTGCTAGGTCCCAAGCACCTAAGCTAATTTCTGAGTCATTGGAGATACTTAATACATTTTTGTTAAATGGATGAACACACGAGCTTAGATACTTTATACTTCTCTCATCCAAATTATGTTGATCTCATCCGTATCAAATCAAGTTCTTCTAGAGTTCTGCAAGACCATCTGCTTTCTACTGTATCTAAACTTGATGGAGATCATGCAGGAGTTGAAATGTTGGAGCTTTTCCTTTAACCCGTATCTGTTAGTGCTGCAGCCATGGATGGGAAATACCATTTATTTCTTAACTGCTTTGTTCCTGGCCTTTTTGAAGTGCTTTACATGTGTACATTATCTTATTTAACTTTGATGCTGTATGAGGTAGATGTTAAAGCTCCCATTTAACCAATAAAGAAATTGAAGATCAGAGAAGCAAACCCAAGGTTACATAGCTATTAGAGGTCATGACTGGCATTCAGATATTTCTGAGTCCGAAGCCCATGTCTTTCCACTACAGCATGACCACTAGAATGTAAGCTCCACAAAAGCTGGATTTCATTTTCATGTATCCCTTTGTCTTTAGTGTCTAGCATATATTTGGAGATCAATGCATTTCTCTTGAATAAATGAATGAATCAAAGAACAAACGAATGAATCCTGCCTCCTCTCTAGTTCTGCTTCAGAGAGAATAATTCTCATTTTTCACCCAAGTAAATTTGATTTAGAATCTCCTATACATGTTTTGGCTCACCTTCTGCTTTCTTCTTGATTTAATGGAGGGATTAGCATATGAGTATTGTGACGGTTCTTAGAAGGTAGTTTATTCAGTCTCCTACCAATGTAGAAATTCCTTTTACAGTATCCCGGACAGATGGTCAGCCAGCCTATGCCTAAACACCTCAAGTCACGGAAGACAAAAGAGAACAGGAGGCAGTCTGTTTTATTTGGGGGGAAATTCTGATGATTAGAAACATATTCATCTGATTGAACTGGATTCTCCCGTATCAGTAAGGATTCTACATATTGCAAGAAACCAGAAGCACAACTGAAGATGGCTTTAAACACAATGAGAATTGATCAACTCAGTAATTGAGAGGTCCCATGTGAGGGTGGGTTTCAGGTACAATGTGAGTCAGAGGTTCATGGCATCCTCAGGGCTCTGGCTCCATCTCTAAACAATCCTTTGTGCCCTGCCATCCTCATGTGTCAGCACTTTCCTTAGGCTGCTTTTCTTTGTCACAGGGAAAAATGGCAAGAGCTCTTCTAGGGCTTTCTAGACACACCTCACCATTATTTTGAGCAAGAATAAAATAGCTTTTATTCCAGCTAATCAAGCTGGAATAAGTAATGAGGCTTACTCTGACTCGACAGGATTAAGACCTAATAATTCCTGGGGCCAGGGTGATGAAACATAGTGATCGACTTAGCCCGAGTCAAGGGCTCCAAGGTCAGTATGATGAGGAAGGGAGTGTAAGGAGTGCTCTCAGCTACCCTGCGATCCTTCTGCCCTTCCAACGGAAGCCAGATTTTATTCATGTGTCCACTCATCTGCCATGCAGTCCACGTGACTAGAAGATGGCACTTTGTCCCTGGGTAGACCCCATGGTTAACGCCTGATTAGCCTGATCGAATCAGTGCATGGAGCTCCGCTGGTGACTGTGATTGGTCTGGGCTTAAACCATAACCTAAACTGAACCGATAAGACAGAGAATAAAAATTATATTCTGTGTCAGGTGAAGGGGTTTTCCTCTTTCCCTGATGGAGATGGGTAGGAAAGTATATAGTCTTGATTGCCACCAGCAGCCTTGTGACTATAACAGTGTCAGCCTTAGAGTGAAGCTGTGGCTACTGACAACAGAATGGAAAAGGGAAGGGCCCAGTTATCAGTGATATTGCTGAGCTTCTAAGGGTTCCATTCTTGGACCCCTCTCTAGTCCCAGCTCCCTACTTCCAGCTGTGTGAGAGTGAGATAATACCATCCCATTGTTTAGCCCCGTTTGCGTTGGGATTCTGTTTATTGAAGTCAGAATTATCAGTTATCCTACTGACGTGGGCAGCAGGGATGCTGGACAGGCAGCCAACATGCAGGCACCTTCATGGGATTTTTCTGGTCTCTATCCATTGTCTTGATTCCTGTCACTCAGAATTCTAAGGATGGTGCCTTGCTACATGGTACAATACTTTAGGACAGCTGCCGTGCCTACATTAGAATTCCATCCTTTAGGCTATTATTCCAGGCCCTTCGATAATTCTCCATGTGACGTGACATCTAGACTCTTCATCTTCTTGGTCATTCCCCTCTGCCAATGCAACAAGACTTGCAGAATTGAACATTGTATCTCAAATGTGGTCTGGCCTCCTCTGGGTACAAAGAGAATATTATATTCCTTAATATAGGATTCAGCTTGGTATAATGGAAAGAAAACTGAAATAAGCGTGATTGTAATGGATTCAAGTTCACGACCCTCCTACTTTAAGGAAATCTTTTAACCACACTGAGCCTCAGCTTTCTTTTTGATAAAATGGGAATAATAATCCCTGTTTACCTCAACGTGTTGCTATGCAAATCAGATGAAATAATGCATGCAAAATTTCTTTGTAAATTGTAAAACTATATGAATGTAAGAAATGATGATTAATGTGTCTTAAGACGGTGTCAGCTTCTTTCAGCAGTTGTATCTCACAGTTTAATTATACACTGCCTTGTTTCAGAAAGAATTTCAGGCATTTTACAAGAGAACATAAAAAAGACAAGATAGCATAAATTAGAAACAACATTTTTTTTTTAAAAGGAAAAGAACAGTGCAGCCAGGAAACAGACACTGAAAACCTGGCCCGGGGTAGGCACTCAGTAAACATTCTTCAGTGAATATTTGAGCTCATCAGAAATTTTCCACTGAGCTTTCTAGAAGCCAATGTGATTGCAGAAATTGTGCCTGTTACGCAGTTCTCCATTCCATGAAATAAAAATAAATGTAACCTCTCTGGGGTAGCTTTTTGGATTTCCTAACTGAGGAGACACATTATCATAACATTTACATTAATATCTCAAAAGTCAGATCTACATAAATCACATTAGCATATTAAGGACCTTAAACCTCTGAGATGTGGCTCTACAAGGTCTGGTCCACCTATGACTCTCCCCAGGGTGCCTCTTTGACAAGCTCCCAGCGACCTCCACAGGTGAAAGGATCGTGCACACCTTCTCCACGGTGAGAGTAACTTGGAGAGTGTCACCCTTCCTTGCCCGGAGACCCTAAGTGCCTGGTGGGTCAGAGGGAAGAAGTTCTCTTCCTACCCAGATCAAGGCCACCTTCTGGGTCCCCATTGTCCACTCTGGGACCTGCCTCTTCTCATCCAGGTGGCAGGCGGATCCTCCCCTCCTTTCAGGGAAACTCAACCCTAGCCAGAGAGATGTGACTTTACTGCCTGCTGCCAATGGGACAACTGTATCAACATGCAAAATTTTCACCTTAATACAGCTCCCCAGAGCAGAGTTATTCAGTCTTAAATAATGTCTTCCTGGGTTCAGGTTGAATTTTGCATTTCTAACCTGGCTTGTGTGCTCCCTTCTGTCTGAGGGGAAGATCAGATCTGCTCCTCCGAAAAACAAGCTTGTCGAGTGAAAGCATGAACAAATGATACGTTTCAAAGCAACTCTCTGGGAGGCATTCATATTAGCAAAATGCGTAAATCTATCAAAGTGGATGTAGTCATTATTAAATTATTTTATATAGGGCTCACTTAATTTTAAAAGAAATGCTGTAAATAAGTGTACACATAAGAAACAAGATTAGAGTAGATAGTGACCCTTCCGGGTTGATAGAACTAGCGAACAGTGGTTTGAAGGTTTGGATTCAGACTTGTTTAATTGTAAATTTTATCACTTAACCTGGCATGACCACTGCTACATAGGACCTAAATGACTAAAAGAATAGATGAATTAATTTGACAAACCATCCATCAAACTCATACTATGTGCTAAGCCTTGCATTAGGCCCTTCCACCCTATTACTTATCTTTCATTAATGTACTCATCAATCTTTGCAATAAAATCTTTAATCTTTATTTCAAACAAAGTGGAACTTCTTACCTGGATTTTTCCATCAAGGTTACTGTCTGCGACTTGGCACCAAATGACAGACTCCTTGTGAATGTAGACACATTAGACAGAGAAAGCACAGTCCTTCCTCCCTCTCCCCAGCCCGGGGACTTGTCATGGCTTGTTTTGTCTCGGGTGGTTCTGTCATCTGCCCTTGGGGACCTCTGTCTTTGGTTTCCCTACCAGGTAGAACCATAGCATCTGCCGCCGCTTCCCCAGTGCTGGCTGTGCCCCGTGTTGGAGTCTGGTCACAGACAGGCTATTACCTTAGTTTCCCAGGGCCAGGGAGTGAGTCAGAGGGAGAAGACAGACTCCGAAGACCCGGTAGAGTACGCATGAGGATGTGTGTGTTGGAGGTGTGCAGGGGGGAAGTTGTAACTCTGCCGGTTAGCTGGATTGAATACGAAGCAGCCCTCACTGGTATTCGTGCATCTCCCACCCAAGCGGGTACAAGGGGCTGCACAGGGCAGCACATCCTGGAGAGGAAAGAGAAAGCCTGGGTTCTGGTTGTGGCCATGTTGCCAACTTGTACGTGAATTTGGGCGTGTTATTTCCCGACCGAGCGTTGGAGTCTCTATCCACAAGGCCAGTCTGTTCATAACGGCCTGTGGGACCGTCATCTTCTCAAGCACTGTGTAGCCCCAGCTCCACCGCTTGCTAGTTGTGAAACACTAAACACGTTACTTAAACCTCTGAGCCTCGGTTTCCTCATCTGAACAACAGGAATAAGGATGACCCCTAGTTAAGAGCACCATCGTTGAGATTGAATAAAGCATAGCACGGAAAGTATTTAATACAAAACAGAGAAAGCACTAAAACAATGCTAGCTGCTTTTGTCAATATCATTTTCCCATTGGGTTGTTGTAAATAGCAAATGAAACTTTATTTATATTCCCATTTGATAAAACCCCTTAATATAATAATTGTATATGAACAATAAAATATATGTGATGGATTTAAGGAATCCTTGGTATTGAACACCTTCCCTGTACCTGGCATTATAGTAAGATAATAGAAACATCTATCTTTAGGCTTATAGGATTTTGGAGATGGTCTGATCCCGTTCTTTTGTTTTATAAGTGTGAACAATGAGGCACAATGAGACAGAATTACTTGCTAATACGCAGAGCTGATTAAGGACAGATTGGACCTGGAAACTAGATCTCATGTGTCATAATATGGTTTTATTTCCATCTGTTGCATTTGACATGTGAGGAGACTGAAGGGGAAGAAACTGAATGAATTGTCCTTGTTCATGTAGATCAGTGGCAATACATCCAGGACTTATATTTATTACAGCTCACATTTATGGTGCTTTATATACGCCTCGCACTTGTCTCGGGACTTTGCATGTATCACATCATGGAATCCTCCCAACAGCCCTGTGAGTTTCTATTAGGACCCACATTGCTCAGATGTGGGGCTGGAGGCACATAGGGGTGTAGCAAATTGCCCGCAATGCACAGAGGCAGCAGGATTAGAACACAGACTGCCTGGCATCAGAGTCTGCACACCTCCTCACTGTGTGTGTGCCGAGTATCCTAGCTTGCTCCTGTTCTGTTTTTCCTCCTGGAGTTTAAGCTCTGCTTGGGGATAAGGGATGATGACAAGGAGCAGTGGCAGCAGCAGCACACGAGCCAGTCATTGCACGATGAGAAGAACCCTCCAAGGTGCATGGAGGGCGAGGAGCCCGAGGGTGGCAAAGGAGCCAGCACTTACTTAGAGTCTGCTGCTCTTACGTTGCAGTGTTATTAGAACCTCTCTGATGACATAAAACTCTCTTGTTGAGGTCTCTGGGCAGGAGAGAAGACAAATCTGCCTCCAGGGGCTCACCATGAGGAGGGAAGACCAGAAAGGGGAT
This sequence comes from Cheirogaleus medius, assembly GCA_008086735.1. Lineage (NCBI taxonomy): Eukaryota > Metazoa > Chordata > Mammalia > Primates > Cheirogaleidae > Cheirogaleus > Cheirogaleus medius. Next base: position 26,635,798 of record VBSM01003169.1, on the reverse strand, counting down.
CTGGCCTGGACACCCAGGTCTGGATTATCAGGGGAGAAGGTGCCTTCCTGGGGGTGCACCTGGCAGAGACTCTGCCCACTCCTCACTCAGCCTCCCAGGTGGCGTGGAAATGCAGGCTGAGCTCGAGAGTGGCAGGAAGAGAGCTGCAATCTTAAATATCCAAGTTCAGCTCAAACATAATAAAATAAGATAAGAACTCAAAATCCAGGATCAGACTGTTTTAGTTCATAACCCAAATAACCCAAATGTACTTCTTACCAGTGACCTCAAGTCACTTCACATCTTTATGCCTCAGCTTCCTCATATGTAAAATGAGAATAACACTAGTAGCTAATTTTTAGGGTGGCTGCTATGGGTGGAATGTACCCTGCGTCCCCAAATTCATACCTAACTCATAAGGAGACGGTATTTGGAGATGGGCCGTTAGGAGGTAATTAGGGTTAGATGACATCATGAGCGTGGGGCCCTCATCATGGGATTAGTGCCCTTAGAAGAGGAGGCACCAGGAAAAGAGAGCTCTCTTCCTCTCTCTGTGTACACACTAAAGAAAGGCCATGGGAGCATCCGTGAGGAGGAGGCTGTCTGCAAGCCAGGAAGAGGGCCCTCACCGCAAACTCATCGGCACCTTGGTCTGGGACATCCCAGCTTCCGAACTAGGAAAATAAATTACTGTTGTTTAAGTCCCCCAATCTATAGTATTTTATTATAGTAGCCCTAGCAGACTAAGACAGCAGTTATGCAAATTAAATGAGATAATCCACGTACCCATGCCTGGTGACTGGTATGGGGGTGTGTGTGCGTGTATGTATTTGTGTGTATTTCAACATGTGATATATTTATATATCCACAGTGGAGTGCACATCTGTAGTCCAGAATGCTACCTTTGGCCTGTTTTCCAGGTACACTGATATATATCTCTCTTGAATCAGTTACCACTAGCCAGCTACAGCCTACCCAAGCATCTGTATTAGCACCTTGCTGTACCTGGAGGTTGCGCCCATAGTAGCATCCTGGGCTACAGATGCACTGGGGATGGAGAACGCCTTTCCTTCCACCTCCACATGCTGGAAAAGCTGCTGCACCAGCACTGGCATCTCTGCAGCAATAGATAGGCTCAGTGGACATTGCAGGCCCAGCTTTTACTGTCAACCCAACATGAAGCAACAGCAGAAAATGGAAGCCCACCTGCTGACCGGATTCTCCAGCACTCTGTGAAGCTTTTGGAGCAGAACTGCCTCCTTTGTGCTGATGAAGCATTCCTGGACCACTAAGATGCAATGGAGAAGGCCCCAGTAGGAAATTCTGGGCTTCTTGCTAATCTGGGCATATGGGAAACTTGAGAAATTAATTGCACTATTAAAAGAGATGTGACTTTATTTGTTCTGCAACTAGTTACATGAAACAATAGCAGGGACATTTAATGAATATTTACCATGCTCTAGGTACAATATCAAGTAATTTACATAGCTCATCTCCTATGATCTTTGAAACATAAATGGGCAGGTTGCCTCATCCACATTTTACATGCAAGGTGACTGAGCACCAAGAAGGAAAATCATTTGTCCAAGGTCACAAAGCCAGAATTCAGTTTCAAGATTTCTGATAGCAAACACCAGACCCTTTTAGCTGTGAAACGCCGCTGTGCTTGAAACATGGAGGGAGAAATATTATCATAAATGTGCGAGATTACAGGATGCGTATGTGCTTTTGTGAATTCCCTGGCAGGGAATGGGCTAAATAATCGGTGTGTCTTGTCTTGAAGAGGGAAGGTTTAATAAAAAAAGCTGGTGTCCAAATGGATGGAACTGCCCTGCTGAGCTTGTGGGCTCACCAGGTGAACTTGGCCAAGTCAATTTTCTTTCTAGTCTCCGCAGCAGCCCGGCTGGAACACTGTGCACAGCAAAGGAGCCTTTTCTGAAAACCAGATTTTGTAACTCAGCCAGGCTTTGTCCCTGGGAAAGAAATTGCCACGAAACGAGAGGCAGGAAGGGTCCTTTCCCAATGCCAGAGCCGTTCCAGGGCTGTGTGCGGATGCTGTGCCAGGAGGCTACACAATTAGCAAATCCTGACACCAGTGGCTGCCGCTCTCCTGGGCAGCGTCTGTGTTGGAACCAACCTCTGCCGGCTCACCTTGCCCAGCCAGGATGGAGGTTGTGCTTACCTGCTGGCCACATGCCTCACACACAGTGCAGTTGGCAGGGCCCTGCTGTCCCAGAGGGCTGTGTGGCAGGGCCATTTTGAGGAAGGGACGGGTGAAAGGCCCCCAGGTCATCACCCCAGTCAATGCCGATGCTGCCAACAGAGTTCCTTGCCTGCAAATACGGATCATGACCCAGAGGACAAGGGAAGCACGATAGATAAGATCGAAATGGGCACCAAACACATTACAATAGAGTATGTCTTCGCTGCAAGGTGCCTGCAGAATTTGTTTGTTGAACAGAACCGGTAATATTAGCCACCACCAATGGAGTGGGGACTTGGTGCCAGTCCCTCTTCTAAGGATGTTGTGTATGTTATCTCGGTTGATCATTACAACAACACAGAGAGGAAGGTGCAATTGCATACTCCATTTTTCAGATGGGGAAACTGAGGCTCAAAAAGACTAAGTAACCAACCAACACCATACTACCTGTGAACAGCAGAGCCCAGGGAGAATCAGAATTACTCTCAACCCTGACAGCTCTCACCCACACTGCCTTCCCCTCCATTCCATCCTTGGCAGAATGAATCCTTAAGTACATATCGCAGAAAGTCCATCCCTTTTAGAAGGAACACACGAATATAAACCAGCCTATTTCGTACATTTCTGTGTCTCTATAGACTCACACTTGTGACAAGTAACATCATAGTTTCCTGGGGATGGCGAGTCTACTTTGTAATTTTGGTTGGAGATGGGATTCTTGGGTAAAGTAAAGTTTGGAATTTTCAGCAAGAATCTGTGTGTCCTATTTATCTCCGGGCCTCAATCTCATCTCTAAAGCCAGAGGGCTGGATGAGAGAACATCTGAGGTCTCTACTACTTCCAAAATGCTGTGACGCCTCAGAAACCTGCATCCCAGCTGTGTAAGGAGCAGCCTGAGTACAGCTGTCCCCAATGCATGGAGATGCGCGTCAATGTTGGGCCCACCCCACTGCCTCCTTGTCCTTCAAAATGGCCTTTTTCTCCTTTTCCGTCTGTCCAAACCTTCACAGACAGTATAACCCAACTCACGAATCACCTGCTGCCTGAGGCCTTCTGTGAGCCGCTGAGCTAGAGGCAGCTTCCTTTGCCTTAAACCACACGGGCTCTGCGGTGAGCTGGTGCCCTGCCTATGCTGTTTGGTGGCACAGCGAGGTTGAGAGCTCTGTGCTGGCCCCTCCTGGACTGGTCAGCAGTGGGGACAAAGCAGGTGCTTAGGGGGTGGCTGTGGATGGGGTAGAGGAAGGGGCAGCATGGCCATGAAGGAACTGCACGCAGGACCTTGGGGAGTTGAGATGGGGGAGGGAATCAAATCTGAAAATATTATCAGGAGTTCTTGAAATCAACTATATTCCTATTTCTTGACATTTTTAAGGAGGACAAGTGGGAAAAATTTGATTGTCATTAATTACCTCTTGGAAATGAGACTTTCTTGAATGTGAGTGTATGCAGGGACTGGGCTGGTGGAGCACTGGGATTTAGAAGGTTTACAGCAGTGCTGACCGACGTTGCACGTGGCTGCTCGTGGCGATTTCCCACCAGACTCCAGGTCCTCCTCCCTCCTGCCCGCCCCACGCTTGCGATTTGCCCTGTCACAGTCCCTACGGTCCCCTCCCCATCAGCTTGCTTTTGTTCTTACTTCTTCTTCTTCTTCTTTTTTTCTGCATGGAATTTCCTTTCTTTCCACCCTCTGGAATCATCTTTCTAAACTTATCTCAAGCATTGCCATTTTGAAGCCTCCTGAGGTACAACAGCCAAGCAGACCTAGCCCCTCTCTTCCATGTCACAGACAGAAATTCTAGACTTTGAACCCTGATGATTTGTTTGCTGATCTGTCTCTGTCACCACAGCACGTGAGCTCCTAGAGGGCTGAAACCGTATCAGAATCCTTGGTAATCCCCAGCACTCGATACACAAATATCTGTTAAATTAGTTAAGGTGAGGATTTTCAGGGCACCTGGTACAGAGTTTTGTGCATGATAAATAATAAACAGCATCTCACATTTATTTAGTATTTACTATGTACCAGAGAGCATGCCCAGGCTTTCCATGGCTTATCAGATGTATGCCACTCTATGAATAACCTTGTGAGGTAGGTACCATTATTATCATCACCATGTCACCTAGGAGAAGAGTGAGGCTGAAGGAGTGAATAAGTGACTAGCTCAAGTCCCCATTACTAATAAGTGGCAAAGCCAGAAAGCAAAACTGGACTGAGCTCATATATTCAACCTCAATATTATATTGTATTAGAAAGCAAGAAAGTAAAGGAGGGAACAAATTATATATAACATGAGAATAGGTGCCAAATAATACTAAGATACTTTTATAATCAAGTAATGTGTATAAATTTTAAATAAACACACTTCACCTTATGCATCCAGAGGATTATTCATCATGCATCCTATGATTATTATACATAGCTGATTACTCCCTTTCTCAGGTAGCCAGCCTGGGGAGGTTTGGAGTATTAGAAAGTAGTAAATCTATGATTTGAAACATTCCTTCTCCCTCTCCTTAGGACTGGATGCAGATTCAAGGGTATATCCTCTTGGAATTCTTCAGTAAGAATAACCAGTTCTAATATGTCTTATGTGCTTGTTGTCCTGTTTGGAAACAGTTGAAAATGACTGGGATTCGAGCAGATAGACATGGTGAGCTGTAGGCAGAAAGGAAAACACCATTCTCTTGGTTAATGAAAGGAATGCACTGTTACAAGAAGAAACTGGCCCTCAAATTCGCAGTTCCTGTCTCCTACCTGTTACTTACAATGTGTGTGACTTTGGGAAAGTCACTTAACTTTTCTGAGCTTCTATTTCTTGTGTTAAAATGGAAATGAGAATAGCAACTACTTCACAGCACAATTTGTTGTGCGACTAAAGTAATATAAGGCATGTTCTGAGCAAGAGTGAGACCCGTCTCTACCAAAAATAGAAAAAATTATCCAGGCGTCATGGCGCATACCTGTAGTCCCAGCTACTCAGGAGGCTGAAGGCAGAAGGATGGCTTGAGCCCAGGAGTTTGAGGTTGCAGTGAGCTATGATGACACTGTTGCACTCTAGCCTGGGTAACAGAGTGAGACTATATCTCAAAACAAACAAACAAACAAACAAATAGATAAATAAACTAGTATAAAGCATGTAAAGAACACAGCATAGTGCCTGGCACATGGTAAACATGAGACAGTACTCTGACAGGTATGAATTTAAAATCCTAACCCTGATTTCCAAGAGCACATATGAGTGTGTGTGCTCGTGAAGTACAGGACATTCTACAGCAAAGCTCGGAGGCAAGATTGTACCATGTAAGAGCTGCAAAGTGTTCCCTTTGAAGAGGGGTATTCATTTCAGTGCATTCATTCAGGTGGTTTGCAAAAATCAGTGAACACCATACTTTAGACACACCTCAGATGTTTCTGTACTATCTGAGTTGCTTTGTGCACAATAACACCTCAACAAGTGCCTGCCTGATTGATTCTAATTTGAGAACTTAGGTAGAACTCCTGGTTGTGGGGAAGTGAATACGACAGATTGGCTCCCTGTGCATCTGCTGGCAGCCTCCTTCAAGTGTCCTTTCTTTTGTGCTGTAGACAGTGGAAAACTAAAAACGGTATTTCCAAGACTCTCCTGCAGCTGAGGTTTTGGATGTGATTTTGGTTTCGCAGTCAGACACACTTGGCAATATTGAATCAGGCCTAAGTTAGGCAGGGAAGGTTGTAACCTAGGAGGCATTCTGGTGCTGGTAATGACCTTGCAGCCTTGACATGACCTTGGAGACAGGAGTCTCTGCAGTGACTCTTGGCCACCAGCGTCCTTCGTAGGATAGAGGAGGCCATCCCTCTGGTGGCCAATTCTACAGTCCTATTCTAGAAATCATTCTTGGACGCCAATTCTATAGCCTGCTCCTCAAGATCCTCCAATAATTCCATGTTAGCTCTCTTAAGAACTGTTAAAGGTGGAGTCCTGTCATCTATAACTAAATCCTGATGTACATAACATTTGGTATCAGAAATGGTTATAGGAGTTAGACTCTCAAGGATGGGAATCTGGTGTAGGTTATGTAATTGGGCTGGGTGGAGGGCAGAGAAGCTCTGGTTGTTATTAGAGAATAGAAAACTAGTAGCCCAGCATGCCCATTGGTACAGCAGTATTTAGTGGTCACGTGTGGTCCTCTGGAGTGAAGAGTAGCTTGGCAAATGACGTGCTGCTGCCTTTGTTCTGCCAACACCCAGTCACCTGGCATCTGACAAGTGAACTACGATTGTGAAGGGACCAGTAGGTACCCGCCCTCTTTCTTACTTTCTCTCAACAAGGCAATTTATTTGAAGATCCACATCCCCTTCCTTACCAGTATTTGACATTTGCCTGAAGTTGGCCATAATTATGCCATTTTAGTCTCCCAAGTGTAATTATCATAGTTTGGGATAAATGACCGTGTGTGTGTTTATACATGCAAGGAAGTGAAATTATTCCCTAAAATGACAAAAAATCATTTTAGGGAAAATAAAACTGGCTTTCTGATGTTTATGAATAGGTTATACAGGTACATTTCAGTTGTTCCCACAATCTGTTCAGCCTAAACTTTGAGAAACAACGATCTATCAGAGGAGAAGGAGTCAACTACCAGGGACCCCCTCCTTTGCTTTTAGTCATCTTGGAACTCGGAGGATGCCTGCTGTCCCCACTTCAGCCCTGCCCAGGCTGCTCCACCAGCCCCACCAGCTGGGACGGGTGGGCTGGCCCTGTCTCGTCACTGGCCGCAGTGCAAAAGCAAGATGCTGGCTACGTTGGCGAAGAGCCCCCTGGAAGTCCTGCCTCACAATTTGGGATTGTGTTTGCTAAAATATGTACTGAGGTTCCCTGTTCCTTGTGCCAGATAATGTTGTCTACACAAGAACAAATTGAATCCATGCCACGCAGTAATTGCTGGGCGCCCCCAAAGTTGATGTGTTTGACTATGCAGCAGAGATAAAGTTTCTCCAAGGACCAACTCTCAGCATATTTGGCAAATTTAATTTCATATTCTTACTTACAAGTTTTTTTTCTCCTGCATTAGTTATTAAAAAAAAAAGTGCTGTAGCCATTTTTCCTTTGATAAGACCCAGGCAGCCTCAGCTCAGTCTTCCCTTGGGTCCTCGACAAAGCAGTTTTATCTCTGCACCTCACGGCCACAGACCACTGGGAGATCAAGGCTTCTGCGGGCCCTTCTGTCTCGGATGGAGGTGAAAGAGAGAAGGTGGGATGCTGAATATGTAAATCCCGCCTGGCAGACAGCCTCTGTTGTCTGTTCTTGGTATGGGGAGGCTCAATTAGGAGCTGATCTCTAACCCCAGAGCCCAAAAGGCTTAGAAGGAGGCTCTGTGAGCTGTTCATGGACAGAATATTTAAGGTTAAAGAAGGAAGCTAAAAAGAATCTCAGTGAAAAGAACTTGGCTATGGTGCTTTTTCATTTCAAAAGATGGTATGATGGCCCTGTGTTGAAAGAAAGAGAAGGTATGTTACTGGAAAATTCAACCCTAAGGAAGGCTAGTTTCTAGAATGTTTTGGTGCTTGGAGTTCCTCAATCGGGCCAAGCAAGCTGTTGTACTCTTCAGGGCTACTTGACTGTAGACCCGGGTGACATGGGCCACGCTGCTCAGCAGTGCTGACTCCAGAGCCAGGGGCAACCGAGCTGGGCAGAGCAGACAGGGACGGGCCCCCGTGGACCAGTGGGTGGCATCTGGGGTTGGAGCTCTCTGCCCTGTTTCCCCCAGCTGGGGGTTTTCCTTTCTCTTCTCTATTTTCCTGTCTGTCTTGCTTTCTAACAGATCCTTCCGTGCTTCCGCTGGTACTTGAACTTGATCCTGAGCACGCCCGGCTTTCGTCCATCCTCAGCCTGACTCCTGGGCTTCTAGCAGCCTGCCTGTCCATGTCTGTCTGTTTGACCTACCGTCGTACCTCCCTGCACGGAACAGTGGCTCCCTCGTATTTGTTGCATGCATGAACTGCTGGCTCTTAGCATAGAGACTGAGTTGTAACTCAGCCCTGCTCTGATCTACACTGGCTGGAACTGTATTGCTTCTACCTGAGTGACTTCAAGTATTCCCTCTTCCTGAGCCTTCTGCTGGGGGCCCCATTGCCAGATTCCACCCCAGGACAGTGACGTCACCTCCCATGAAACCTGCTGCAAACTTTGAACATGCTACAGCTCCCCTCAGCCTGAATTTCTCTCTGCTCCCTGAGCTCATGCCTTCTCTTATTCTCAGGACTTTGCTTTTTCTGTCCCTCCTTCCTGGTATGTTCTTTGCCCAGTCACCTGGGTAACTCCTACCGAGTATGACGACTCCATGCCTTGCCTCAGGTGTCACATAATCAGGGAAGAAGTACCTGACTTCCCACCTCCCTGCCACCCCAGGCTTGGGTTGGAAGCTCCTGCTTCCCTCACCCCTGCCTTCTACGTAACACTCACCAGTGTGCAATCTAATCGCTCGCTCATTTGCTTTCTCTCTCAATAAATGTGGAGCTTCTTGAGAGGTTGAGATACACACACTGTTTACTGGCGTGTCCTAAATACATGACAGGTGTTCACAATATCTTTGTTGAATAAGTGATTTTAGGCAAAATTTCCAGTTACTAAACAAAAGCATTGGAATGACCCTTTGCTGTTCTGTACCCATTGTCTGCGGGGTTAGGTTACAGTAGAGAAAGAAAAAAATGAAAGAAGAAATGGAGGGAGAAAGAAAAGGAAGAAGAATCTGGAAAGAGAGAGGCTCTCCAAGAGGATTTTGCAGGCTCATAGGTTTGGAAGCAGATAGATTCTTCTTTCTTAACTGAGATAAGAGTGGGCAGCAGGAACGACAGTAATGAACGTCAGGGGAGGGCTAACTCTCAGTTACAGAGAAAAACGAGGCATCTGGACCAGCCACCCCTGTGCCAGGGCTAAGTAGCAGCGGTTGTGGGTTTTATCTGGGTAAGGGGGTGATGGCTCCTTCCTGTGGACCATGAGGCAATCTTTTTGGTATGTGTGTTTCCCTTTAGTTCACTGCCCCTCATGTCTTGGTGGTATGTTTCATTCATCAGCTATTCCTCAGTGCTGGCAGCTGGAATGCAGAGAGGAGCCAAGACATGGTCCTTGATTTTAAGGGACCCAGATTCTGCTGGTATAGGTGGATGTGGAAAAAATTTGTTTTTCCAAGCCATCAGATATTGGAAAAAGAAAAACATGAGATGAGAGACAGGTGTTTTGGAGTATACAGAACAAGTATCATTGACAATTCAAGAAAAGACAATTCAGGTAGGGTGAACAGCACGTGCACAGACAGAGCATTGCCAAGGACCATGGTGTTTTTGGGTTACAGGGAAATGTTCCGTGTGGCTGGCGCAGAGGATAGAGGGGTGTAGAGCGAGGCACAGAGAGGTCAGCTGGTGCTGGGGTTCCTCTTGTGAAACCTCTAGGTCCCATGCTAAGGGTTGGGAGCCTCTGAGTGACTCTAAGCCAGGGGCAAACTGTGGCCCATGGGCCAAATCTGGCCGGCTGCCTGTTTTTGTGAACGCAATATTATTGGAACACAGCCGTGGCCATTCATTTACTTATTGTGTCCGACTTCACTGGCACTATGGGCAGAGTTGTGTAATTGTGACAGAGACTGACTGGTCCCCCAAATCTAAAATACATAGCAACTGGCCTTTTAGAGAAAATGTTTGCAGACCCTTGACCTACGCTGGGGAGTGATATGGTCAGATTGTCATTTTAGAAAGATCACTCCGATAACTGTGTTAGGCTCTGCATATGACCTCATTTGGAAAAATAAAAGATAGTGATTCTAGAAGACTTGAAAGTCTCCAGTATGCTTGATAAAACTTCAAATCCCTCCACCATGTGGAACACTATCATGATTTCTTTACCCCACTCCCCCAACCTGAGGTCATGTTTATGTCCTGGTCTCCAAACCAGAGTGAATTCCTTCAGGAAAAGGAATTTTAGTATTCCTAATTTTTCATCTTTGTATCCTGGGCATCTTATTGCCTGCTATCTACAGCTTAATGAAGGAATTTAAATGAATTGTTGAATGACGGCTCAACGGACACAGAGAACCATCATCCCATCCACTCCTCTTGGTCCCTCCCATAGGTGGGGATTGCAGAGGGTGAGATCTGCCCTGCCTAGAGCCCTATGGGTGGCTTTGACTTGAAGACGGCTTTTTATACTGTTCTGTCTGTGCCTCATTTGCCTGCAGGTGCCTTGAGAAGAGTTTTTTCCAATTTGAGTTTTTTCCAAGGTTTCGTCCCCAGGTAGGCATCTCCTTGGCTGCGGCCTGGAGGGAAGAAAGCAAGGTGAGATCTGAGTCTGCTCCTGGCCACCAGGAGTTCTTTATGAGGCTAATCAGTATTTGCAAATGAAGATTAAGGACAGGCAAACAACCCAGCAAGTGATAACTGCAAAGCTGGCTTAATCTTAATGAAATCTGCAACATATATTTATATAAATCATAATGACTCTTGCTTGCCCTCCGTGAAATATGCTCGGATGGGTTGGAATGACACAGCCAATAGCTTTGGCACTGCTTTTGCCCTGTTCCGAAGCGCTTCTCAGCAGCCCACGCCATGCTGGCAATGACATCCGGCTGGTCAGTGGGACCTCGTGCCTGTTGAAAATGCATGATGTTTAATTCCTTATCTTCCTCGGAAAGCCAGGATTTGTCTTCCAACTTGGATCTGAGAGAGCGTGGCGGAGGGAATTATGAGTGCGATGCCTGTCGTTGGGCTCCCTACTGTTAGCAAGAGTTTCCTTCCCTCTCATAGTGATTCTCCACCCTGATGTCCTCAAGGATTCCAGAGTCCCCAGCATCGACTGCTGTAGCATTCACTAATGTCATTGTCACTCAGCTTGCCAAGCAGGGCACAAAGCAGCCAGGTACAAGCCGATCATGGAAGGCAGACGCAGGTGGCTGACCGAACACTCTGGCTCCCTCCCTCTGGCTCATGCCTCTCCCCGGCGCCCTGTCCCATCACTCCCCTCCTGTGTCCGACTGCAGTCCTTCCTGCTTGTGTCTTCAGTTTGGTGGTTCTCCAGATGCGTTCTGAGGATGACTTGAATCAACAGCAACTAAGGCATTTGTCTAAAAGTGCTCTAAAACTCTTGGGAGGTGACCCAAGAACGTGCATTTTTAACAGACTCCCTGAATGGTTCTTGTGCTCATTCCAGTTTGAGAACCATTGAGCCTACCCTAGCTATTGAGAGTTCTTTCATCGTCATTCTGTTCTATCCTGTTTTTAATTTGCCCGGTGCCAAAGACTTCTTCCTACGACCTTCTCATTTCTTTTAATCCACTACTGAATTTACACTGGTCATTTCTGATTGTTGCATCTTATTTTTTTTTTTTTTATCTCTAAAGTCTGATACTTGCAGTTTCACCTGGCTGAGCCCAGCTCCTCTCGGTTCTCTGTGAGCCGCTCCATCTCATTTTTTTTTCAGGACTCAGTTCACATGCTACCTCCTCAGAGGAGCCGTCACCGGCCATCCTACTTAAAGTACTTCCTGCAACTTAGTTACAGTCAAGGGCTCTGCTTGATCTCTTCAAAGAATGTAGCACATAAGGCTGAGGAACTGTGATTTGCACTGTACTGATTTAGTCAGCCAGACCAATCATCAGAATGGAAGTTTTGCAAATACTTACATCCTCCAGATTATTGTCTAACAAATGTGCATCAATGTTCAACACTGGGGCTGAAATGTGAATCTCTGGGTCATGATCATTTGATGCTACAGTGTAAACGAAAGAAAGAATTATCATCTGTGCCATAAGAAAGCTCCAATGACATGACATGGTTACTTATATGATTTTATACATAAAGAAATATTGCCAAACAACAACAAGAAAGAACGTAGCACAGTCTGTAACTATGCTGTTGTTCATTTGTGCATGCTTACTGTGTTATACTGCAGCTTTATGCAGTCAGGAGTCTCATTTGTCTCATTTCCTACTGTGTCCCCGTAACCCAGCCCAGTGCCTGACGTGCCACAGGCACTCAGGAGACATTTGCTAAACAAATGGGTAAATGAACACTGCTGTATTCATGGAAGATGGTAGATTTCAAGAGCAGTCATGCCATATATGCCATCCTGAGCAAATGGCCTGGGGCCACCAGATGACAGGGCAGAGGCAGCAAGCAGTTCAGTGTCTCACTCTAGTATTCAGGGTTCTCCACCATGGGTCCTGAATCTATCTTTTGGCTTTATCTCTCATTAGTCCCCCTGGAGTACCCTGTACTCAGCTTAGCATTCCCTGTTGCCGAACCACACTCTCAATTTTCTTACCTCTAAGACCTTTCCTAAATTGGTTTCTCTACTAGAAATTCCTACCTTCCCATTGTGGTGTCATAATTCTATTCTTTTACAAGTGCTGTCTCTTAGGCTCGATCGGGAAAAACAGAAATACTTAGTGAGTGGCTTGTAGGTGCCCAGCAATGGGGCTAATGGACTGCAGCTGCGGCCCACACTTCTCTGTATGGCCCCAGGAAGTCCCTTTCCTCCACTGGGTGCCGGTTGAGTCATCCTCCGTTGTCCAAGGTGCCTGGACAGTCTCTCCAGGCTCTTCCAGCTCTGACGCTGATGCTCGTAGCAGAACCATAAGTGTTGTGCCAGGCCAGAGGAGGGAAGGAATATTTGGGCAGACTTTCTGCATCTCCTCAAATGCTGCCATGTAGAAAAACTCCACTCTGTCTTTGATCAGCTCTTGTCTTCTTTCGCCTCAATGCCTCCAGACAGCTGGGCAACGTTTAACATTGGGCAGAAATCGATGCAGCTGATTTCTGAAAAACAAACAAACAGCCACAGTGCCATGGTGAGGGTGATAATAGATTAACAGTGTCTTCGAATCAGAGGAGTCATTAAATATCGGGCTCCCATGAGTGCTTATAAGAAAAGAGCTTCCAGTGCCAATATTAGCTTGCCCCGAGCAGGCAGTCTGAGACTGGGGTCTTCTCTCTATGGGGAGAAAAGTTTGTCTGAGTGTGGAGCTGCAAAGAGGGTCACAGTTGCAAATGCACCGCCCTACCAGCATTGCACCTGCCCCAGCCAGGGCCCAGCTACTGCAACAAAAGCCATTTGAATAAACTTTTATTGTCTTATAGCCACATCCTTTCAGGACACATTTGAGTTGAGTGAGAAAAGACCTCTAAGGACTCTCCCCCATGCTCCCCCAAAAAGACCACAGTGGCACACATGGGCTTTGAGGACAGATGAACCTGAATTTGAATCTTGAGCCCTCCTTTTATTGGCTGCAGGACACTGATCACATTAACTTCTTAATTTCCCCTTATGTCAAAAGGGCCATCGGAAGGATCATTAGACAACACATGTGAAGTACCTGGCAGCATGTTCATGCTGGGGATATTGTAGGTGATCAGTAAATTATATTTCTTTCCCCTTTGCCTGTCATTCAGACCACCACATTGAACTTATATGGCCATCTTTGAATATACAAATATTTTACCACCTTCCCTTCCACCCCACTTTTTTCAATCCAGGTGTTTGGTGGGAGGTATGAAGCTCTGCCCACTCCCAAAGGCCAAATTTATTCATCCAGCCTCCTGACTTGTGCTTCCCACAGTACATACCCCCCGGTGCAGTCTTATCAAAGCCAACCAAGACCCTTTGAGCTGCATCCCAAATTCCCTCCCAAGATGGGGGGTTATTCAAGGACCTGAGGACTCGGTTTGTTTCTGTATCCCCATCACCAAACAAAGTGCTTGGTACATAACAAGTGTTCTGATTTCCTGTGGCCAAGAGGTTAGAAGCCACACACAAGAAGAAGGAGAGACATGGTGACCAACTGCAGGAGATACAACCGCTGATGGCTTGGTGTAAAGGTCAGGAGGGACACACAGATCTATTATTTACAGAAATCCAATATATAACAACAGAACTTCATAGAGAAGAAGTGACTTCTTACTCTATACACACTCATGTATTCAACAAATATTTATGGAACATCAATTTTTCATGAGACACTGGGAGGCAGAGCTAGATCGAACTCCTAATCCAGCCTTCTTCAACTCAACCGAGTGCTATTTGGAAAGCACAGATGAAGCAGCCCTAAAATTAGAGTCACTACAAAATTGAAGATAGTTCCTTTGCCTTTCAAGGAGTTGGTGAGACAAAATTAGAAAGCAAGGAATATTTATATGTTTAAGATTTTAGCCACATTATCCTGCCATGTTGGTGCAAATATTTTGTCAGTTCACTATTTGCTTTTTATTTTATTTATGTGAATTTTGACATGGAGAAATTTTTAATTTGTATGTAGTCAAATCTATCAATCATTTTCTTTCAGCCTCTTGGGGTGTATGTGTGTATAAAGGATCTGTCTCTGTGCTGGTGGGACTTTTTGTTGTTGTTAACTGGCAATTTTTATTTCTACTCAATGAGGCTATATTGAATTTGTAAAGAAAAAAGTTATTTTTTTTCGTTTTTGCAAAGGAAATTATTATAAAATCAAACAAAATACCCATGAAATGAAAAAAGAACTTAAATATATCCAGGAAGAGTGAAATTGTGTTCTGAATCTTCTCTGCAAGAGAACAAGGAAATGTGTAGTACTTTCTTTAAGAATTATTTTGGTGGAAAATGTCAAACTACAACAATAAATAAATCTTAACCTCAGCTGTGCTGAAAGTCAATTTCTGTAGCCTAGCTTCTTTCCTAACCATTTTAATAAATAAGGTATGATTGTAAAAATGAGAAATGTGCAAGGAGTGAGGAGTATTCTCCTAAGAGCTGTGCCACCACAGGACTGGCTGGGAAGAGAAATAGTCGTGGAAATTAACCTGTGAATCAGAGTCAGCAAACATTGTTGAGATCACCAGACTCTATCTCATTCACCAGCATAACAACTGTGCAGCTCTCTGTTTTTATTCCCATTTTTTCAGGCAGCGAAACTAAGACTCAAGAGAAACCAAACTATTTCCTTTAAGATGTGTGACTGCTGAGCTGTACATTTGAAATCCAAACCTCTAACTTTAGATCCGATGTCACTGGAGACCTTCGGGAATTTCCCTACACAGCCTGAGACCCCCTAATGCTGCTGGTTCTGTTGTTTTTCCTTCTCAGGGAAGCAGACAAGACACACAGACTGTGGTTGTTATCTGTTATTTTTAGGCATGGCAGCCAGGGCCTGATGCCCATCTCAGAGATGCCCCGTCCCTTTGCCATGCGGAAGGAGCGTGTGTAGTGCCTACGATCTCCTGCGTCATGTTCCTTTGCTGCAAACATGCTCACTTGCCTCTTTTGTTTGTTTCAACATTAGAAATGTGTGTCCCTCTGGAACTTAAATATTAATAAGATAAAATAAATTTAAAAAAATAAAGAAAGAAAAGAAAAAGAAAAGATGATTGTGATTGGACTTTCCCATAAGGAATACCTTGTCCCCTGGCAGGGGGAGCAGGTCATCTGAGGGCCGTCCCCCTTCCTCCCGCTTCACTAGCAGCTCCAGGGCTGCACAAACGGTGGGAGATTCCCTCTGTCGCGAGGCGTCTGGGGGGAGATGATTCACTGAACACTGTGTTTACTTCTGCGCCTTCCCATAACCCCACTAAGTTGGCACCAGAAGGTTTTTAAAAAAAGTTAAACGTATAATGACGAAGTGATAGAAAAGGACAGCATTTGGGGGAGGTGGGGACTGAATGGATCCAAGCAAGGTAAACTGAGGCAGCGGGGGAAGCAATTGCAAAGACTCAGCAAGGCTCAGACCTCAGGCCCGGGTCCACGCAGATTTGGGCTGCAAGCAGAGGGCGATTGAAAGTCTGCGGAAGAAGGAGTTGTCCCCTGCCTCCCCCCATTCTAGTGATAATGAACGTGTGACATGCAGAGCTCCTGGCCCATGGAACGCGGGCTCAGCAGAGGGCGGGCACCGTCAGGACATACAAGGATGCAGGGGAATGTACATCACGACCTCCAGTCTCATTCTGACTTTGGGCACCTAGGACCCTGGCCGCAAGTTTATTCTATCCTTCTGAGAAAGATACTGCATGTAGAGAGTCTCCTAACCAAGTGGTCCAGTGAATCCCCTCACCATGGGGCTCCTCAGGAATAAGCCCTGTGCACACAGAGCTTCCGTCAGCTTTCTAATGCCTCACTCTGTTAATATGAACAGGCAGCCAGACATCATCAGACATTGGAGGAAAACCTATTTCTGTCCAGAGAGACAGAAAAGAAAAGAGAAGAAAGAAAAAAGAAAAGGAAGAAATAAAATGAAATGAGAGCAGTAACTTGGAGAAAACAGAAACTCTGTCCACAGAAGACAACTAAGGAAATTAAACACTCGGGCAGATAGAGGAAGATGCTCTGTCCATGTAACAAAAGCAGGATGCTATAAAAGGAACAGTAAGAGAACCAGAAAGAGCTCTTGAAAATTAAATCTATGACAGTAGAAATGAAAAACTCAATAACAAGTACAGGAGATAAATTTGAGTAAACATCTCAAAATATACATAAAAAAGATAGAAATGGAAACCAATAGAAGTTCTAAGTAGACAGAATATGGTATAAAGAGGGAAAAATTATCAAAAAATAATAATAAAACAGGAACCTTTTTAGAACCAAAGGGCACGAGTTTCCAGACCAAAATGTCCCCAGGTGTACAGATTAATGGATGAAGACAAACACAAAGCCAAATCATTGTGGAATTTCAGAACTCTGGGGCTGAAAAGAAAATCCTTAGAGTTTCTATAGGAAAAAAAGGCCAAGTATCAGAACAGCATCAGAGTGCACAATAACAGCAAAGGAAGAAAAAAAGACAAAGTAATAATCCCTTTGTAATTCTGAAGACAATGTCATCCAACCTTCAGTTCTATATTCAGCCAAAAGAATCAATTAAGTATGAACACACAGTAAATTAACAGATAAGCAAACTTCTAAAGGTATTTACCTCTCTGCATCCTTTCTCAAGAAGCTGCTGGAGAGGAGTTCCACAAAAACAAGGGCATGAGCTGAGAAACAGAGGATGTGAGAGCTAAGGAATAGTAACCAATGCAAGAGAGAGGAACAGCGGATTCCCAGGGTGATGGTTACGGAATCTGAGACCAAAGCAACAGGACAGCAGTTATGGGAAAGGTGTCTCCGGGAAGATGAAACTGAGGCATTTGAGTGTATCAAGGGGAGGTTTACCCATGTGGTAGGAATCAGAGGATTTGTGATGGAAATAGGAAATCATGTAACAGAATGAAAAAATAGTTAATTACAAGGTAGAGGGTGGAGCATTAGACAAGAAAAGGAATGAAATCAGAGTATACTTCATGGCTCAGCTGTGTGTGTGGTTATACAATCATGATAATAATATAAACATGGGATAAATTCCCATCTTCTAATAGTGGAGCGTCAATATGTGATGCCCAAAACTGGAAGGTTAAGATCTTGCAATATGGGTATATTATTTTGAGATATGAAGGTTAGTGCTAAAAAACACAACTAGAAGAGTTGAAAGTGACTGCCTCTGGGGAAGGGGCGGATGAGGTTGGGGGCAGCGATGGGGGCAGGCACTGCTGTTTTTCATAATAAGCTTTATAGAGCTATTTGATTTCTTATGTATTAACAATATTCATGTATACCCTTAATAGAAATTAAAATTACATTTAAAAACAAACACCTGCAGGCAGAGGGCAGGGGTGTGCATGTTCTACCTGGATAGTGATTTGCAATCCATTTGATAAGAAACAAAGGGAGAGTGAGGGGGGAGGGATAGTCATGCAATCAATCTCCTGTGGAAATAAAACAAGAATTAGAGTTTGGTTTGGATCTGAGTGGAGGTGGACCAAGTTTGGCAAACTCTAGAACCACAAATTTAAAACTTCAAAGTAAAAGCACGTACAATATTTATTAATCTGAGTCTCATGTGAATCCATTATCATTATAGGGAGACGAGGATAATACTTTGTGTCCATTTTACAAATGAGGATCTGAAACAGAGACTAACTGACTCGGCAAGGGCACCCAATCCATGAGAAGCAGAGCTGGGACAACTAACGCCAAGTTCATCACTCTTTCTATATGTGTTGTGGTGCTTGTTACTCAGCTCCAGGATGGATTATTGACACAGGTAGCACGCAGGCCAAGAGGTGCATTTATTTAAACAGTTACCAACTAACCATCCACATTCATTCAGATGGTTGCACAGTGCTCAAGCATGTGGTCAGTATTCATTGCTCACCTGCTAGGAAGCCAATCCCAGAGAAACTGGTAAAATAAGGTGACTCAGGCACAGGCAACTTTGGCTTAGATGGGGGCTTCCTCAGTCATCTTGCCTTCCCTGCTTGGTCTACTACCTGTGTTCGGTCTCTAGGGAGGTGTTCCCTGCCTGGTTCTGCCTGTGGAAGCACTCCAGCCTCGCTAGGTGCGTTCAAAGATGAAATCTGCCTATGGTCTTGGCAACAGTGACCAACTTGTTCCAGTTTGCCCGGAACTGTCCTGGTTTTAGTGCTGAAAGTCCCACACCCTGGGAAACCCCTCAGCCTCAGGTGGAGTGGGACATTTTGTCCCACGGGGGAGGTGTTCCTTAGCCACCTTTAGGGATATGAACTAGTTCAACCCGTGCACTCTAAGATGATCCAACTTGTGAATGGTTCTCCAGGAACTTTCCACTTTCAGTTTCGCAGTCATGGCTCTAGCTGATTCGAGAAACAGGGACACTTGTGCCACGTGCACCCCTCTTGCTTTTCATCCGCTCGGTGTTCCCTATTGAATGAAGATCTGGCTATAGGATCGTGGGCAAGTCATTTAAGCAGCCTCAGGTCCCCCATGGGGACTAACAGTGTTTCATAGTGATGACATAAAGATAATGCTATCATGTGCTTATATGTGTCGGAAATGCTGTTAAGTCCTTGAGGTACATTATAACTACTTATTTATTTGTTTATTTTCTGTGTTTTTTCACTAAAACATAAGGTCCATCAAGGCAGGGATTCTATCTGTTCTCTTTACTGTGGGGTCCCACTGAATAAATTTTATATATATATATATATATATATCTTATCCAACTATATCTTGAATTTGTGTTGAGTGAATGAATGAACAGATGATTTTTTATTTAATCCTACACAAAACTGTAAGGTAGCTATTCCCATCCCAGTTTTACACATTAAGAAATTGATGCTCATAGGGTTTAAGTAACTTGCTCATGGCCACAGATAAGCAGCAGACTCTAAATTCAAACTCAAGTTTGCCTAACCCCAAAGATGAAGCTCTTGGCCACTACCCTCAGCAGAGATACAGCGTGTGATCCACCCAGCAGAGTCCCTGGCCCATAATAGGACAATAAATCTCCTTCCTGCAGCTCTTCTGTATCTCACGCTTTGTTCTCATTGCTGTGGACAAGCAGAGAGACCCATGGCCTGTACATTTAAAGCCCTGGAAACTACTTCTTCCCCCTCTGCCTGGAACACTGGGGCCTATTGCAGGAGGGAGGCAGTGCCAATGGAGTGGCATTAATTGCTGGTGATGAGTGTGCACATCCGAACCAAGGAAGTGGCACCTTCCATCAGCGCTTGTCTCTTCATATCACACTGGGAGTAATCTGACCTGACATTCCATCACCATTTGACAGGAATGTCACTGCCTGGAGACACAAAAATAATAAACAGGAAAGCCCCAGCAGAGCGACAGCCAGAACATCTGTGTGTGACAGTTGTGAGTGGCCCGCACATGCAAGGCTGGGCACACGCTTGTGGCTGCTCACCCCGTTCCCGCACCCGCAGTGCCGCGGCATCTGCATCCAGGTCTGCCAAGAGTCGGGAGAAGGAGCGCAGATTTTCCGGGGTTTGTGTCCTGGCCCTGCCCCTCTCTAGCTGTGCTCTTATACCAGCCGCTTCCCTGTCACCCACCTTTTCGTGATTCTCCCGAGGCCCTCTGATTGCTTGGATGTTGCAGTTGTTCTTTTATTCCTTCTCCATGCCCAGCATTTACCCGCATGTGGACATAGCCCCTTGTCTTTATATTTCTCTTCTTTCCCAAATAAGACAACATAAAAAGAACACATATGTGTGTAAGGTAGATTTCATGGGTGACTTCGGAACAACGGGCAGGTTACACGGCGCCATCGACTCAAAATCTCATACTGTTAGACATTGTCCCCAAACCACCATCCTCATGTACTCTTAAGCTCCTAGTCTTGCAAAATTCTCTTCTCTCCTTTCTTTCTTTGTCCTTCAATCCCCCCTCCAAAAACAACCCTGGACCTCCAAGTTCTTCTCCTTTGCTGCCCAGAGCAGAGTAGATTTTCCTATCTCAAGATATTCAGAAACACAGGGCTTTAGAAGCTAGTGGAGGTTAAACTAGAAAACAAAAAAGAAAAAGAAGAAAAAGACATACTGTTGCATTGTTATTAATATTAATGATTGCACCATCTTTTGAGACACCCCCTTTTCCCTCTGTGTACCTGCAATGGGTTGCTTAAGCTCCATTCAGCTCCCCCAGCACACAGCTGTGCAATGGATCAGTGCTGTCACCTCCAGATGATGACGGTGTCTCTCCTTGTGATCTCTAGCCTAATGTTTATTCTTTGTGCCAAGCTTACCCCAGGGTAGGAGTGCCAGGCTTGGATGCTGTGCCCATATAAACTAATTAGGGTAGGTGTAAGACCCCAGTCTTCAAAAGGGACCATGTCATATGAACCGATCACAACTTTGTTTGAACCAGCCACCACCAGCCCCCCCCCCCAATCACTCTCACTTACCTTCTTTGTGCTTCTGCTGGTCCGACGTCCCCTACAGACTCAGACCCTGGCACCTCTACTTCTCATGACACCTGGCTGCTTGCTTGTGGACTGGCCCGGGGTCTGTTTTCCTAACTCTGCTTACGCTTTTTTCCTGCTCAGTGTCTTGAAGCCGCCCCCTCCACGATGAAGATAAAAGGTGAATATATGGCAGAATTAAACCACTAGGTGCTGTGCAGTTCTTTTGTGCTATTATCATTATAGTATAATAAGGCATGGTTTATTGATTTCTAAGAATTCCTAGCATTCCTTTCTTCCTTCTCACCACTCACTTTAGAGAATTTTGTTTTTTCTCAATCACCTTTTCCCCCCATATTTATTCATTTTTTAATTTCAATAGATTTTAGGGGATACAAGTAGCTTTTGTTACACGAATTGTACAGCAGTGAAGTCCAGGGCTTTTAGTGTGCCAGTCACCCGAATAGTGTACATTGTACTTGATAGGTCATTTTAGATCCCTTACCCCCCTCCTATTCACCCCTCTCCTATTCTCCCCCTTTTGAGTCTCCAAAGTCCACTTTACCACTCTGTGTGACTTGTATACCCATAATTTAGCTCCCATTTATAACTGAGCACATGTGGTGTTTATTTTTCCATTCCTGACGTGCTTTACTTAGGATAATGGCCTCCAGTTCCACCCAAGTTGCTGCAAAAGACATCATTTCATTCTTTTTTGTGGCTGAGTAGTACTCCATGGTATATATAAACCACATTTCCTTTATCCACTCATCAGTTGATGGGCCCTTAGGTTGATTCCATATCTTTGCAATTGTGAATTGTGCTGCGACAAACATACGAGTGCATGCGTCTTTTTGTTGCAATGACTTCTTTTCCTTTGGGTAGATACCCAGCAGTGAAATTGAGGATCAAATGGTAGGTCTACTTTTAGTTCTTTGAGGAATCTGTACTGTTTTCCATAGAGGTTGTACTAATTTGCATTACCACCCACAGTGTATAAGTGTTCCCTTTCACCACATCCATGCCAACATCTATTGTTTTTTAATCATGGCCATTCTGACAGGAGTAAGGTGGTATCTCATTGTGGTTTTAATTTTCATGAATAGACATTTTTCAAAGGAAGATATACAAATGGCCAACAAACATATGAAAAAGTGCTTGACATCATTCATCATCAGGGAATTGTTCATCAATCAACTTTTTCTCCTTTCCCAACCCTTTAGGAGAGTTCTGTTTGCCTGTGAAGTCCCCTAACATACTGTGTGCAGAGTCGGGAGTTTGAGAGAAGAGAAAGAACCGACGGGTGGTGGAGATGGAGAAGGTTTTTGTGGAGTTCAGCTCCCAGGCTCCCGTTTGTTGTGAGCAATGGCTGAGGCAGAATGAAAACTCAGGAGAGGTAGAGAAGTCTACATAATAAAGAGATGGGTGGAGGAAGGGAAGACAGCACAAATATGACAGCTAGCATGAGTGACGAGGCTCTACAGCTGTGCCATCCACCAAAGTAGTCACTAGTCACACCCAACTATAAGGTTTAAACTTACATGAAGTAAAATGAAATAAGACTAAAATTTCATATCATCATTCAGTCACGCTAGCACGTTTCAAGTGCTCAGCAGGCACATGTGGGTAGCAGTTACTGCATGGGACAAGGCAGACACAGAGCATTTCCATCATCACAGACAGTCCTTTTGGGCAGCATTGCTCTAGAGCTATCATAGGATGTGAAAAAAAATAGAGAAGAGAAGGAATTTTGAAGAACTATTGCTGTGAGTTAGAAATTAGATTTTCTTTATTCTTCTATGAAAGATGCAGGTAAATGTTGGATTTTTTTTCAGTGGTGGGGATACTTCTGACAGTTGATCTCTATTAATAATTTTCTTTTGTATGGGACCAGGTATAGAGTCAGTCTCTGTGAGTACACCGAATCGGTTCTTGTTACAAAAGATTGCAAATGGTACTGTCAGTTGGGAGGTAGAGTTCTGTAGGAGAAAGACTATTGGAGTTGGCTTCAGAAAATCTGGGTTCAAATCCTAGCTCCCCCACTGGCCACATAAAGGCAAATAATGCTGATTGGTAAGAAAGGCTCACTTTCCCACTGGTTTCATCTTGTTATGTGGGAACAGAAACGTCAGGCAGTGAACATTTACCGAGCTCCCACTAAGAGCAAAGTGTCCAGCAGCTCAGTTTGGAGAACAAATCAAATGTGAACAAATGGCTCTTCCAGAGGAATTCTGATTTTAGGAAACAGACAGAAAAGAAAAAAAAAATACCTCAGGAAATCTTCCCCTAGATGTACAGACAGGTGCACATGACAGTCTCAAAGAATTTTGACTGCAGGTGGGACGTAGTGTGATTCAAGTGGAGACAGGTTAAACAGATCAGGCATCCATCAGTCCTGCTCCATGCTCTCAGGGCTACCCACCCACCTCTTAATTAGTCGATTATGCTTGGAGGTGATTTTATGTATATCGATTAAGTCAAAACACTCATTGGTACTCAATCTCCCAGACATTTTAGGCATTCATTGGCATAAGTGAGATGAATTCACTTTTGCAAGGAGCCCATCACCAGATAAGGGTTTGCACCTGGAGGCTCCTCAGGTAGGAAAAGGTGTTTATTTTGGCCTTTTCAAATCAGGTGTTTATTTGGCCTTCCGACTGTCAGCCTTTTGAAAATTCTATGGGTCTGAACATTTGAAAAATAAGGGTGGTTGTTTGACAGTTTTCCTTTGAGTTTGTTCTAAGATCTGGATGTCTGGTGAGAAATATCTTGAATAAAGCCACTATTTAAAAAGCCTAGATCCTTCCCTTGCTTTGAGCATATCATGGAGCCATGTCTCAGAAAGGCGGCAGAGAGTGGTGCATTACAATTCTGCATGTCCAGCCTCCTCCCCAGCCCGGTACTCTGCCAATGCACTGAGGTGTGATTCCTTCCTCCTCTTTTATGACTTAGGTAAATGAGAAAACAAAACCACACGCGCAGAAGAGATCCTGCCTAGGCAGGCATAACAAAATAAAACTTAAAAATCTTTTACAGAGTCTTTGATCACAAACCTTACTTATTTCCTTTCAAATATTCATTGTCTTTTTTTCCTTGCAAACAGAACTCTTTATGTGTTAAGGGAGGCAATGTGCTCAGAGAATAATTCCTATTTCTGGCCTCCCATGCAGCCAGGATTGACACATGACATAGTTATTTTTCTTTCTTTTTTGCCTTTTTTTTTATTTGTATAACTTTAAAGGGTGCAATGCAGTTCTGTTACGTGGATGTATCACATGTGGTGAAGTAAAGTATGCAGAAAGATGTAGGGACCTGAACGCTTGATGGCACCGTGGAGTCATTCGTCATGGACCACTTGCCTACAGTCTTCTTGTTCTGAGATTAAAATCAAACCCTATGTTTGTTAGTTGCAAACTGAGTGTGGTGATAAGGAACATAGAAAAGATGGGGGAGGGGTGGGGAGAAAATTCTGTATCATAGCAGAAGGCAGAAGCTCAGGTTATATTATTGAAATGGTTGGTACACCATTTTTCCCCCCATGATATATTTTTTCTTCCAGTTTGGAGGTTATTTGCTCTATTTCTATTATTTGAAAATTACCCATTCAATTTTAATATGCATCTTTAATGAGTCTAACATTAATCAATATCTTTACTCTCCTCCAGAAAAGCATAGGAACTTAGAAGACTTTACGTCTGACCACCTCCTTTCTTGCTTGTATGCCTTTGTTATCAGACATTTTAGTTCAATCTTGTTTTTAATCCCTAAATTATCCTCTCCCCATTCTATGTCCTCTGATATCACTCCAATTAACATGCGTAATATTAAAATGTCTCTCCATCCTCTATGCTTCTTCACATTTTCTCTATGATTTGTGTTTATTAATATTAATTTCTGTGCTACATTCTATTTTACTCCTTTAGATCTATCTCATAATTTTAAAAGTCTCTATTTTTTTCTAAAAATTTTAGCACATTGATTCTTCTGTTTAATCTTCCTACTGAGGTTTTTAATATAGTCACATGTCCCTTAATGACAGGGATGTGTTCTGAGACATGCATCGTTAGGCGATTGCATTGTCGTGTGAACATCACAGAGTGTACGTACACAAAGCTAGATGGTATAGCTTCCTACACACCTAGGCAATATGGTACAGCATCTATTGGTCCTAGCTTACAAGGCTATATAGCATATTGCTACACAGAATATTGTAGGCAATTGCAATACAATGATAAGTAATTGTGTATCTAAACATATCTAAACATAGAAAAGGGACAGTAAAAATACAGTATAAAAGAAAAAAATTGGTATATATCTATAGGTCACTTAGCACGAATGAACTTGCAGGACTGGAAGTTGTTCTGGGTGAGTCAGGGAGTGAGTGATGAGCGAATATGAAGGCCTAGAACATTGCTGTACACTGCTGTAGACTTGATAAACATTGTGCACTTAGGCTACACTAAGTTTATAAAAATATTTTTCTTTCTTTAAAAATAAATTAACTTTAGCTTATTATAACTTTTTTACTTTATAAACTTAAATGTTTAACTTTTTGACTCTTTTGTAGTAACACTT
Organism: Cheirogaleus medius; assembly: GCA_008086735.1. Lineage (NCBI taxonomy): Eukaryota > Metazoa > Chordata > Mammalia > Primates > Cheirogaleidae > Cheirogaleus > Cheirogaleus medius. The sequence continues at coordinate 26,610,344 of VBSM01003169.1, read as the reverse complement.
AGCTTAAAAACACAAACACATTGTGCAGCTGTACAAAAATATTTTCCTTTTTTATGATGTCTTTATTCTATTTTAAAAATTTTTTATCTGCTTTACTTTTTAAGAGTTTTTGTTAAAACTAAGATACAAACATACACACTAGCCTAGGCCTACACACAGTCAGGGTCGTCAATATCACTGTCTTCCACCTCCACATCTTGTCCCACTGGAGGGTCTTCAGGAGCAATAACACACACGGAGCTGTCACCTCTTGTGACAACAATACCTTCTTCTGGATACTCCCTGGAGGACCTGCCCGAGGTTGTTTTACAGTTAGCTTTTTTTTTTTTTAATAAGTAGAAGGAGTACATTCTAAAATAATGATAAAAATATAGTATAGTGAATACAGAAACCACATACATAGTAGTTTATTGTCATTATCCAGTATCATGTACTGTGCATAATTGCATGTGCTGTACTTTTGCATGACTGGCAGCACAGTAGGTGACCAGCATCACCACAAACACGTGAATGATGCATTGCACTACAATGTCAGTATGGCTACAATGTCAGCAGGTGATAGAAATCTTTCAGCTCCATTACAATCTTACGGGACCACCGTTGTATGTGGAGTCCACCATTGACCAAAACATTGTTACACATGACTGTGTTACATATTTTGGGTTTCTTCAAGATCTGGTTGGTTCTCTTGCACATATACCTGGTTCTTTCTATCCATCTCTTGTTCCTCATTCATACTTCCTAGTCCTTACTATTTTAAAAATTGTATTAAATTTATGTCCTAGGCAATTCAATATGTGGATGAGGGTAAAAGTCAATCTTTCGGACTTCAGGTGCAGGGTGTCCCTTGTTGACATACTCATCATGCTTAGAATCATGGAGATAGAACTGGAGGTGAAAAGAGCCTGGGATATGTTGCATTCAGAGTTCCAAGAGAGGCAGGAATTCTTACGTCCTTTACCAGGGTTTACTGGCCACTCCTAAGTGCCTCCAGTGATAGGGGTGGAGGTGACCACATTTCAAGGTGAGACTTCCAGCTGTTGGCCATTGGAGCATCTTTTAACTAGTGTTTTTCCTAAGTAGAAACCTACTTTTCTAGTTTCTGCCTGTTGGCCCAGGGTCTAATTTCTGGAGTTAACCGAACCAATTTAGTCTTTATTTCTCTTTCATTCTTTTAGATATATATGAGTACAACAATACTTATTTTAAGCAAATTTTATCAGATATATGTATATACAGAGAAATAGCTGATAGGAAGAAGGCACACTGCATGCAGTATTTCCAAATCTCCAGCCCTCTAGGGATGATAAGCCCCTTTATCTTTTTGAACCTAACAGATTACAAGCCAGTGTCATTAGCATTGGCTCCTTCATCCCACAGCATCTCTGTGAGAAGAGTGATATGATATAATGTGATAATGTCCCCATAATACCAGTGGCACCTATGAGGCTCTGGGAGTTTAAGTGACTTTTTCAGATCACAAGCTCTGGAAGTTGGGGTGCAAGTGCAGTGCAGAGTTGCTGTGGCCAAATGCATGTTTTTCCCCAATCTCCTCATTTCCTCCTAAGATCTCACTGTTCTTCTGCCCATCTCTGTTCTTGAACAAACATTCTAATTTTATGATCAGTTTACAGCTGCTCATTTATTTTGGAAGTGAGGATTGGCTGTCACTGAGTGATGCCCTGTGCACATCCTAGGAATGGCACAAGTTGGAAAACCGAGAGGAGGAGGGGACAAGGTCTTAGTGGAGGCACCGAGGAGGCCTCGCGTTTGGAAGAGAAAGTGCGAGTGTGTTTGGGGTGGGCAGCCAGCTGGATTTGATCCTGGGCTTGCAGTGTCCTTTGCTGACTGTGGGAGATGAGTTGGAGCACACAGCTCTGGGAAATGTGAGCAAGATGATTTCTCCAAGGCAGGGCCCGGGTGAAAGGCACTGAATCTGCCCCTGTAGGGCCTGTACTTGCTCCAGCTTCTGGGTGCTGCTGGCTGGAGCGTGGTTTTGAGGCATCACTCTTGGATCCAGACAGATTCAATGTGGGTTCTGAGGCTCATATTCAGAGGGAGGGATCATAAGGATCATAACGGGAACTGCACGCCGGCAGCACGGAGACAGCATGGGGCATGGCGCGGGGGCCATTTGTGCTCCAGTTCTGACTCATTAACCTAATTTATTCTGCCAGCAAATATTTACTCAGGGCTTGCTCTGCATTAGGGACTGCGCTAGGTGCGAAATGCTGAGCTGAACCAGACGGAGTGTTTTGCTGTCAGATAAGGCCTTGAGCTTGTCTCGTAAAAATAGCAGTGATGACTGTGTTCTGGGGACCCGAGTCAAGTACTCGCCGTGTCATGAGACCTCGTGACAACCCTATGAGGAAAGAACATGTCACCTGATAAGACAACTGGAACTTAGAAAGGTCGCACAGTGTTCCCCAAACCCAGTAATCAGTAAGTGGCAGAGCCAGGCTTCAAACTAAAGTCTGTTGACATCAAAGCCAGTATTCTTAACCAATCTCAGGGCCCAGTTTTATTATCTGGGAAACAGGAACAATTAATTAACCCTACCTTTTTTAATAGGCTCACTGTTAGTATCAGATAGAAACAGTTTTAATTTTTAGCTGGGCAGGCAGCCGCCTAGAGTTGGCAATATTCTTCCAGCCTCCCTTGGACCTAACGGTGACACGTGACCCAGTTCTAGGCGACAGTGTGTAAGAGAAGTGTTGCGTGCAGTTTCTGGCCATGCCCCTCAAGAGAAGAAGTATATTTTTCCTTCTTTTTATCCCTGTTTCCTGCTGACTTGAGTAACCTTGTACCATGAGCCTGAGAGTGACACCCGAGGGGAGGTGAAGTCATGGAACAGAAGGAGCCTGGGGAAGCGGGACCAGCCTCGGACTTGCTCCTGGCCAATGTCATGGGAGGGAAATAACTCTACCTCATTGACGCTTCTCATATTTTGTAATTCTGACATACGCAACAGAACCTGTACCCTCACCAAAACATCACCTATGTAAAATAGGAGTATAGCAGAAGGGACTTGTGGTTGGGGATCAGGAAATCTGAGCTGTTTCTCCTGTCTTTCTAAAGAACTCACTGTGTGACCTTAGGCAAGTCACCCTCCTTCTCTGAACCTCATGTCTTTCCCTGTGAAGTAAAAGGGGTAGAATGAGAAATAACTAAAGTCCATGCCAGCTCGGGTGGTCTATGAATCAGTGTTATTTATGATAGAGAGCTATTTATTCCACAACTATTTATAATGTATCAGCTATTTCAGGCACTGGGCTATGTACTGGGACTATAAAGATGGACAAAATGGCCTTGCTTTGGCCTATGAGAAGTTTATAATCTAGAGAAGAGAGTCTTGCAACAAAGCAGCTATAAGCCAGAGAGATTTCAATTTGACAGATGCCTCTGAACATGTACTAGGGGCATGAGGGGAAGGGCCCCTCGGATCTGCCTGGCAAATCCGAGAGGAATCCAGAGACGTCGTGCCAGGCAACCAGGCATAAAGAATGAACATAATGAGTGAGATGTGCAACATTTGGGGGATGGTCCTGCCTGAGGCTCTGCCTCGAGGTGGGGGGACATGGGCAATATACGTAACTGTAATTTTTGTACCCCCATAATATGCTGAAATAAAAAAGAAAAGAATGAGCAGAAATCAATCCTACAGATTGGGTGGGGGGAGCAGGTTAGGAAAAGGGCATACCAGATGAAAAGAGTAATATAACCAGAGACAGGAAGAACGAACTAACATGGCAGATCTGAGGAAGAGAAGACAATTCAAGCTGCGCAGTCAGCCACGGTGGGGAGGCCGGTGGGGTGCAGGGCTGTGCGGATGAGCAGAGAACAGGCAGGGCGGACACGCTGCCTGACTGGGGGCCGCACTCATTATCCTGGAGATGATGGGGAGCCCTAGAGGGTTTTAATAAGGATGGCATGATCCCCTTTGCACAAGGGGATGGTGACTGTGCCCAAAATGTGGTGGAACCCATTAAGGGGCATAAAAACAGAGCAGGGGCACAAGCTATGGACAATCCCAATAATGCAGGCAAGATGCTTTGCTCCTGACCAGTTCTGTGATGTGAAGACAGATTCAAGAACGTTCTAGAGATATAGTTGCCCATTTGACAGATCTTTTTCAATACCCGGAGGAGGGGTCAAGGAGAAGGCAATGTCTAGTTTAGGTTTCCGGCTGGGCACACTGAGATCAACAGTATAGGAAGGTGAGCAGGCTCTTGCGTTTAGGAGGAAAGGGATGAACTGAGAATGAAGGTATTGAGGGGAAGTGTCTGTGGCGCATCCTGGTGGCCCTGTCTAATGACAACAGTGACAACCAACACTCACTGTGAGTCTGGCACTGGTCTAAGTGGTTCACAAGTACAGAGAGACCTTTAACCCTCACAATTCTACATAGGTACTATTGTCCTCGTTTACAGAGAAGGAAACAGAGGCACAGAGAGTTTAAGTAACTGGCCCCAAGTCACATATTTAGTAAGTGGAAGAGCAAAGACTTGAACCCTGGCAGGTGGGCCCCCAAACAGTGCCCGTTGCTAGTAGACCAAGGAACAAGCTATAAGATGATGGTGCTCTGGAGTGGATCTAAGCTGGAAATGCTTAAGTGGAAATCTGGGCTGGGAGGCATTGGCATCTTCATAGCATGATGAATTATTAGACTGAATGAGGTTGTTCAAGGAAGGAAATTAGAAGAGGTCTGAGTATGTGACTGAAAAACATGAATATTTAAGAGTTGGGCAAAGAGAGCTCCAAAAAGATAACAAAAATACAGAGATTGATGTGGGTGATACTATATAGGCGGAGCAACTGAGTACATGAAATGTTATTGAATACCTACTGAGTGACAGGTCTGGGCTGTAAGTTACAGTCCTCGTCCTTGCAGGTGTTTTCTGGGGGAGAACAGACATATACATGCACAGCTACCCAATACAATGCATGTGATGCAGGAACTATCTATAGGATACTGTAGAAGCCCAGAGTGGGGGAGCCCCTAATTGCTCTGGGAAGTTCAGAGAAGATTCCACAGATGTGGGAGCACTTGAGCAGAGATGTCAAAGAAGAACAGAAATTTCCTTGATTGACAAGGAAATAAAAGTGCACTACAATCAAAAGAGAAATGGCGTGTTCTAGATCAATTAGTATTCATGTTTGCCAGCAACGACTAACCCAACAAACAATGGATTAAGGCAATGAGAAGCAGGCAGGAGAAGGCAACCTCATGTCGGTGTAGTGGCTCACAGTGCCGTCAGGATACTGGACTCTTCTCATCATTTTTCTCTTCCATCCTTAGCATTTTGTCTCAGCGTTTGTGACCTCATGGTCCCAAGATGGCTGCTGCACTTCCAGACTCCTCTGTCTACATTACAGGTGCAAATAATAAGAAAGGGCCACAAGGCTGGAAGGACATGTTGAGTCTGTACCCTTTAAGGTGGTCTCCCAAACACATCACATGACCAGTGCAGGGCCACATGGCCACACATAGCTGCAAAAAATATGGAAAGGTAAGTACTATTAGCTGGGCACATTGCTGCACTTACTTAGAAGAAAGGGAAAATGTATGTTGGGTAGGTTAACAGGTGCCTACCATATTGCTGTAGAAGAATTATGGGGCTGGAAGATAGGAATAGGTGTCCCTTGTTGTAGCTATGACTTTAGCCAAGTTACATAAAGGCTCTGTGTCTCAATTTCGCCTTATATGAAAATATACATAGTGATATGAACCTCACCCATGTCGTGAAATTATCATTAGCATCATTATAGAGGACATATCACAAAATGCTTGGGACAAAAAGTAAAAAGCTTTGCCTATGTGTAAAGAAGTACTGCTGTGATCTACTAATAATTTTGAGAAGGAGGCTCAGGAAATGGACCACCACTCATTTAGAAAATGTTCTCCAAGGCACTAAGCAGACTCACAAAGTGCATGTTTATCTCAGCAGTAGACATTTTTAGCATATGCATCTAATGCCCGCTTAGACTCTGCTCCAATTGTTACAGCAGATAGGGATTTTTTTTTAGCAGTCATAGATAAAAGTATGTATTGTTGGAATGTATTGAAACCAGATTAATCTAAAGAATAATAATGCTAGAAGCACAAGGCTATTGTGCTGGGAGCCTGTCACCCTGGGTGGCTAAGTAAACGGCAACAGAGGGACGGACAGGAAGCTGATAATGCCCATATCTGATGTGGACGATGTACTCTGTGGGGCCGCCTCCTCCAACAATCCCGTCTTCTTTCTTCATTTCCTGAACAATCCTGCCGGTGGCAAGGAAGGGAGGAACTGGTATTCTTGCTGCCTGCCTGCTGAGCAAAGCCAAGGTGATTAATTTTCATTTGCAGAAGGCTGGATTATCTCTGCCCCCCACATGCTAGCACGCATAGTCCAGTGATTTCTTTTTTCTTCCAACCTCACTTCAGCATGGGTCCAGATGGGACTCTGGGCCAACAAATCAGGATAACGAAATGGCTGTGTCTTTTGGAAATGAGTATGTTTGCCTGAAGATGATATTCAACAAATATTTATGATGCTATTAATAGTAATAACATCTAACAATTATCAAACACTTATATTGGACACCAATATGCATGATTTTGCAGTTGATGAAATTGAGGCATGCAGAGGTTCCATACCCACCTAATGCCCTAATAACACTGGAGTTGGAATTCACTCAGCTTCTCTGATTCCTACATTCTTAAGCACTGTGATATACAGTGGCCAGACTGTGCTGCTGTGGACTTTCTCTTATTCCACAGGGTGGTGGAGTGGAGCAGTGAATATTTACTTTCTAAATCCTCCTTAACCTCCAACCTCTCGCCTGGAGCCTTTCCTCATTAGCATATCTCATTGCAACCAGCAGCCTGTCTCTGCACCTCAGATGGAAGCCTGGGTGTGCCACTGTCAGAACAGAGGACTTTGCAGCTGTCCACGCACTGGCGTGATCAGCCGTGTCCACAGGCTGGGTCTGAGGACTAGATACGGAGAACCTGGCAAGCACCTGGGACTCTCATCTAACTCGGCGTTGGTCTTCCTTAACCTCTACAGCACACATATTTAATTGGGACAAAGTTGAGTATTGGTTAATTGAGTCATTCAATCAACAATTATTTACTGAGTTCCTCCTAGGTCCTAGGTCCTGAGGATACAACGGTTAACAAACTTGGCAAAGAACTTGCCCTCCTGGGGCTTATATTCTCCTGATAGCGGCAATGACAATAAACAAAGCACCAAATAAGTGGGAATCTGAGAACATCTTGGTATCAAGCCTTCAAGGCTCCTATTTAATTCTCTCGTAGTTCACCCCATCCTCCCCCAAATCCGCTACACTGGAATTCTCATAGTGCTTTGGCGGGGTCAGGCTCCCGCTTGTCACGGATTCTTTGCACATGCAGTTCCCTCTGCCTGCCTCTCTCCATTGCCTTCTCACCTAAATAATTCTTCCTTGTCGCTAATATCTAAACCTAAACGCCACTTCAAGGAAGAATTTCCTACACTCATCTACATCTACTCCACACTTCTCCCTTTGCAGCATATCCCATGGCGTATTTGGTCTGCTGGCTTCCTATGTTAAGGACAGGCACAAGTCATGCAGACATTAAGTGATAATAAAAATGCCATTAAAAATTGTATTCCAATACATGTGATAGCCTAGGTGAAATAGAAATTCTTATGTAAATGTGTAAATTAATAAAGCTAACTGAAGAGGAAATAGAAAATCCAAAATCCCTTTATATTTTAAAGGTATTGAATTAGTAATTAAAAACCTTTCTCTAAAGAAACCTTCAGGCCTAGATGGCGTCAATGGTAAATTCTATAAATATTTAAGGTATATGTAGTAGCAATCCTACATATTTTTAAAAGAATGTGTATATAAATAGATACGATTTTAATTTCTACCTCACAAAATAAAGAAAATGGATTATAAAGCTAAATGCAAAAGCTGAAACTATAGAATTTCTAGAAAAAAAAAACAAACACAGTAGAAAAATCTTCATGACCTGATGCAGGCAAAGATTTCTTTGAAGGAACATCAAAACTGCACTAGACACACAAAAAAATTAAACATCTACTCTTCAAAAGACACTGATTTCATAAAAGGGTGGTAACTATGTGAGATGATGGATATATTAATTTGCTTGACTATAGTAACCTTTTCACTATCTATATTTGTATCAAAACATGTTGGATATCTTAAGTACATACAAATTTAAAAAGATGGAAAATTAAATAAAATAAAAATGTAAGCTACTAAGATAAAAGACTCATTATGTATATATCAGACGAAAGGCTTGTATGCAAATTATGTAGACAACTTCTCTATCTCAATAAGACAAAAATCCAAATTTAAACAGTGGGTAGGCTGGTGCGGTGGTGGCTCACGCCTGTAATCCTAGCACTCTGGGAGACTGAGGCAGGAGGATTGCTTGAGCTCAGGAGTTTGAGACCAGCCTGAGCAACAGTGAGATCCTGTCTCTACCAGAAGTAGAAAAAATTAGCCGGGTGTGGTGGGGCACACCTGTAGTCCCAGCTACTCGGGAGACTTACACAGGAGGATCCCTTGAGCCCAGGAGTTCAAGGTTGTAGTGAGCTAGGGTGATGCCACCGCACTCTACCTAGGGTGACAGAGCAAGACTCTGTCTCAAAAGAAAATAAAAAGTGGGTAAAAAATCCTGAACAGCCATTTCGTAAAAGAAGATCTATGAGTGGGCAATAAGAACACTCAAAGGAAATGTAAATTATTAATAGAAACCACAGTGAGAAACCACTAACCACTAAGGAGAATAGTTAAAATTAAAAAATAAATAAAAGAGAGAAAAGAAGGAAGCAAGAAAGAAAAGAAACCTGAAGACACCAGTTTTGGCACTGTCGGAAAAGTACAACATTCACCAGTGTTCAGTAGGTGTGTAAAATGATTCCAAGACTTCAGAGAAAGTCTAAGAGTATCTTATAAAACTAACCATATGCTTATCTTATGATCCAGAAATTCTTCTAGGTATTTACCAGAGAAAAAGAAAAGAAAATATGTTCATAGAAATACTTGTTTGAAAATATTCATTAGAGGTTTTTTATAATAGTCCATAACTAGAAATAGTCTACATGTCCACCAATAAGAGACTAGATAAACACATTGCAGTATGTTGCTACAACTGAATACCACTCAACAATTAAAGGACTGCAATACCGATAAATACAAGGACATGGTGAAGCTCAAAGGCATTATGCCAAGTGAGAGGAGCCTTACAAAAGAAAGTACACACAGTGTGATTCCATTTGTATAATGTAAAGTTCTATAATAGACAAAACTGATCTATACTAGAAAACAATCAGAACAGAAGTTGCCTTGACAGTGAGGGTGGAGGGCGTTGCCTGGGAAAAGGCGTGGGGGGTGGGATTCAGGAGTGATGTCATGCTCTGTGTTCTGATAAGGGTTTGAGTAATACGGGTACGTGTATTTGCCAAAACTCAGAAAATGTGCATTAAACATTTGTGTGTTGTATTGTATGTTAATTTTACCTTAAAGAAAATATGTAACAAATATTGAATTCTAGTTAGTAATACATCCTGAAGCATTTAGGGGGAAGTTGACTGATGTCTGCAATTCACTTTGAAATGTATCCAAAAACAAGGTAGGTTGATAGGTGAATAGAAGGATGGATAAATGGATAGAAATGTAATAAAGCAAGTAAACAAAACCTTCATGCTAGAATCCAGGTTAGGAGTCCATTATAAAATTCTTTTGACCTTTCTATATGTTTGAAAAATTTTATAAGAAAATGTTGGAAACAATTATGCTGAGCCAATGAAAACAGACACAAAAGAGGATATACTGCATGAGTCCACACATATGAAGGTCTCGAATAGGCAAAGCTTGTCTGCAGTGATGGGATCAGATCAGTGGTTATCTGGGCTGAGAAGCAAGGAGAATTGGTAGGGAAGGGGCAAGAGAGAGCTTTCTGGGGTCATGGGAATGTGCTATGCCTTGACTGGGGCACTAGTTATGCATACATGTGTCAAAATGCTTCAAACTGTTCACTTAAAACAGATGCATTCATTTATTTTATCTACATTATATCTAAATAAATTTGATTTAAAAATTCTGCTGCTCTATAACCAAGTATTCTTCCCAACACTCAAGTACAGTTGGGGTGGGGGGAGGGTGGGACATAATGCCTCCCAGGCTGTCCTCAACCTACAGAGGTTCAAACCTTCCCTGTGCTCCTTCTGGTAACCTGCACCTGGCTCATCACTGGTGATGACAGGGGTCCCCTGTTTAGTGGTGGAGCATCTAGAGCAAATCCAGGTTGGCCCCCTCCTCTCTCCTCTGCCCCACAGGTATGGGGGCTGGCAGAGAAGAGAGGCCAGCTGTGAGCTGTGTCTGAGCAGCAGAGAGGTGCTGGCATGTACCATCTTCAGGTACGGAGAAGTGGAAGTTGATCAGAGGACTCTTTGAAGGTAGGATGGGTATACAGTTGCCGAAGCTGGGCCATCCATTCTGGATGCTGCCATGGGCTTGGAAACCGTGACCTTCAATCCATGTGTGCAAACACGTTCTAAGAAAGAATGTGGCTTGGGATGGCTTCAAGCCAGGACATGCTGAGCCCACTCAAGGCCGTAGAACATTAGTTCTCTTTTTCTCTTGGTCCTCTTCTCAGGCTCAGGTGGACTTCACGTTAGGACCGCAACGCACAAAGGGTCAGACACCCTTTTGAGAACAGCTTCCAGGGACCCTCAGTCCCAGATAAGGAAGGCCACCCTCAGTCATCTCAGAATGCCCTACTCTTTCTCCCTCTCTTTACTTTTAAACACTGAGAGTCTTGAACTCATAGAACTCAGCAAGTCTATGTGGTTTTCTGGTACTTTCTTTGGTGAAACGAGAGACACAAATTTATTCTGTAATAGGACTCTGTTCCGTTTCTTTAAATATCTCTATTTCCCAGGAGAGTGGCAGCCTTTTGAGGGTGGAGGTAGTGTCCTGTTCATCTCTCTACCTGCATAGTCTAACATAAGCCGTCACGATGTTTACTGAAGGAGCACTTGTTTTCTGAGCTTCACCTAATCTGTTAACATTATTAGTGGACAAAACAAAAAGAAGACATATTGTTTTTTCCTCAAGGCATGTGTTCTCCCATCATGCAGATAAGACATTTCCACATAAAACAACTAGGAAAAAACACAAGTGAGCACAAACCTGGCTCTTGACTTTTTTTACAGTCGATTTCTCATTCATGCTGTGGGAAGGCAGAAAGCGGAAGCAATTTGGGCAGCCTGTAGTTATGAGGACCGTGGTTATGGGGGGGTGTGTGTGACTTGACCCAGGACTTGGAGGATTGGTATATGTTAGGTTGATAGGGAAGAAAGGGAGAGCACCTTCTGGGCAGAGTTCTGGGCTTGGAGCTGGGCATTATCACAGCCTGTGTGCGAATACCACTCCCGTTATCTTCCCGTTTATAGCTGCAAAGCTGGACTCTTGATGCTTCTGATTTTTATCAGGTAGGAAGTTTTGAGGAGGCATTAATTTCTCTTGTAGGCCATTCTCTCTTCTTTATAGATGACGCATAGGAGGACAGCTTACAGTCCCAGGAGCACGTTCTGCTGCAAAGACATTATCAGGACTTTTGATCTGGGAGTCTAGAAACAAAGGCTCCAATCCCAACCCTGCCAAGGACTTACGGTGTTCCCGCCAGCAAGTCCTCCCTAATCTCATGAGGCCACTGCCCTCTCCCCTTAGAATGTCTTCTATATGGACACAGGTGCCATGATTACTTATTTCCAATTTCCTAAACAACCTGAGCCACAGTTTATTGCGTTGTGACTCTGTCATCTCTAATCGACTCCCCATCCCAAGTGTGTTCCCAATTCCCTGTTACTCAGGGATACGAGCTCCCTTTTCCTCTACATTGTCAGAGAGCAAAAAGTTCATTGAAATGACAGTATGAAGAGCTGGGGTTCCAAAGTTTGCTCCGCGAGAACCATGAAATCACCACCTCCTCTGTCTCAGTTCTGCCCTCTGTGAACCAGATGATCCAACCCCTCACAGCCTCAGTGTCCTTGCTGTAACTTGCACCATGATCAATTTTAAGTTTTTACCTGTTTTATATTTATACTACCCTCCACCCTTAGGAACAGAGACTTCTCTCTGTTAATTTTTTTTTCCACTTTGAGAATTATTCTTAAAAATGAAATGTTGACCCCAGTTTCTTGACTGTTCCCTTTGCCCATGTTTCTCTCTCTGTGTGAAATGCCCTTCCCTCTTCTGTCTCTCGTCCTCTGCCTGCACAACCTTGACTACTGCACTTTCTACACTGTAGTGTAATTATGTCTTTAGATTCTTATTAGTCTCCTCTGATTGCTGTGACCTTTTTGAGGAAGTGGTTTATACGGTTCTGTAGTTCCGTGAGTTAATGCTATCCAAATGTTTGGATGAGAAAATTGGATCCTCCACCTTCTCCAAACACAGTCTCTAGTATTTTTTCTATCCCTGTGTTACATGCCTCTAACTCTGTCTTATTCCTCTACCATTGCTAGAGTAACACCAGCCAGCACATAGAAGACACTTACATAAAGTTTGTTGAATGACTGCTACCATCTTCTTCCACTGTTTGTTACAGAATTCAATGTAATTATTTTAATTCAAGATTGAGAAAAGCACAATTAAGGGAGACAAGTTGCTTTGCTGCCAAAAGTACACTAAAATCCCAAACCATAAAATAATTATCTGCTTGGCTTCCATGCCGCTGTTGTCCATAATGAAAGCACATGATGACGAAAGTGGCAGTTCAGAAATAGCGCAGCTCGGTGGCGAAGGGTGTGGGTTCTGAAACCAACATCAAGGTGCTAATTCCAGCTCTTTCACTCACTTAAGGAGTGATTTTGGACATGTTTTCTTATCCACAAAAGGGGGGTGATACTAGTACTTGTGTCATTCAATTTTGTGAGGACTAAATGAGTTAATCCATGTAAAGTGTTTAGGAAAACGTCTGGCACAAAGCAGTGCTCACGGGTAAATGTCAGCTTTACTCCTGGGAGTCCTTGGGGCAGAAGGAAGGAAAGGCAGCAGAGGGCTGGGTGGCAGTGGCTCTCAGAGCGCAAGAAGCCAGATGTGTGGGCAGCACTGACGTAGAAGAAAGCCAGGAGGCATTTCCAGCCCGAGAGTGCTGATTATTCCCAGCCTAGTTCAGCCACACGCCCAGTCCCCCAGGGGAGAACTCATATGCCCGTGCCTGCCATTGCCATGTCCTCGGGGCACCAGTGACCAACAGGCTCGTGCCTTAGAATGGTGTGCACCTGCACTGTCACTGGTAGGCTAAGCTACTGATGAGATTTTCACAAGGCTGATCTTAGCTGCAAGCACCTCACTCACCCACAAATCCTTCCTGGTATTCATGCTATTCATATTTTGCATATAAATAAGTTAATGATTGCAGAAATGATGATAAGAGCCAACATTTGTCGAGCACTTATAATTTGCTAGGTGCAGAGTGTCTGCTATGAACTATCTTATTTAGTCCTTATAACAACCCCATGACGTCAGAGCCATTTATCTTCATGTGTTAGATACTGGAGTGGGGCTGATGGGGTGCTGGAGACGGCCCACACTGGCTTTCAGGAGCCAAAGCAAGCTGACAGTTAAATTTCTAGGAATCTGGGGCTGGTTGTTAAGCACAGCCATTGTTACAAAGTAAATTATATAAACTTACAATTAAATAAATTATATTTAAAATAAAAACAATAAGTGTTCAACCTCATTGCTTCCTAATTATTTTACTACATTTTGCTATTACCTATGCTTTTGAGGCTATTTATTTATTGTATCTGTGTGGTAAAAATACTATAAAATGGTATGTTACTGCATATCGCTTCTCAGGGTTAACATGTGATAGTTTGAAGTAGGCCATAGTGAAAGAATTTACACCATGGAAAATGGCAAGTGCTACAAAACAGAGCTAGCTTGCTTTCATTTCCTTCCTCCCTCCTTCCCTCCCTCCCTGCCTTTCTCTTTTCTCCTCTCTCTCTCTCTTTTTCTTTATTTTTTGAAAATTGTTTTCTAAGCATTTACTAGCATGCCACCAACAGAGAGGTTAGTAACTTACCCAGGACCATCCTCTGAGTATTAAGACAAAGATTCAAACCGAGGCTATTAACTCCTGAATCCATTCTATTAACCACATTCCTAGAGGACTAGCATTGTTCGTAAACAACCCAATTCGTGCTTCATGAACCCACTTAATTGTTACCTTTCCCCAACCCCATACCTTCTGTGGTCTCTCACCTGGCTCCCCCACCTCACAGAAATGCTGTCTTCTTCCTGGTACTCTGCACACACTGATCAGGCCCCTAGTAGACTCTAAGCTGTGCCATAGGGACTGTGGTTCTGTCGTATTTATTATTGTACTCCACTGTTCTAGGACAGTGCTTGGCACTATAGTCAATACTTTTTTGCACAGGGAATGAAAACAATTATGTGCATGTATTATTTCTCCCACTGGAGTATATGCTCCTTGAGAACTGGCTCTATGATTCATCTCTAAGACCAATATCCCAACACCAGGCACAGAGCCACATATAGATTAAATACTCAGTAACTATTTGTTTTAGTGAACAAAAGTTACCAGAATTCAGGAATCAGCTTTTTTTCTTACTGCTAAGCTTCTGGAGAACAGATTTTGGTGAAGTAGGAAGAAGGAAAGGTAAATTCAGGAGCCCAGGTTTGAAGGAATAGGATGACCCTGGTCATGGTGTAGCCCAAGGCACAGAAAATGGGCAGCATGAGCCTAGAGTGGGATTTATGGAGAAAGAACACTGGAAGCACCAGCTGTGAGCACCACCGGCCTGACTGCTGACTTCTTTGTTGAGGCTCAGTCCTGCAGACAGTGAAGAGCAAAGATGTTATGTGTGTTTCTTCTTAAAACTAAAACTGATCACTCATTGTGAAAATGACCCTAACTAGGGCCTGCAGAAACCTGGATTTGAATTCTGGATGTGTTAGATTGCCTAAATAACCCCAATACTAACCCCTTTGTGCCTCTCCCTGTATCTACATGTTTTGTCATGAAACTTTGCAGCATGTCCCTGTTATGATCCTGGTGGTAGAATAACAATGTTCCAGTTCCAAGACTTGCTTTGGCCCATAGAATGAGATGGAAGTGACCACGTCTCAGCTCCAAGACGTGTTTCCACTTGTTCTCTTTCACCTGTGCCATAGCCACGAGAGGGACCTTCTCTTTGGATCCCAGCAAGAGGATGAGAGACACATGGAGCAAACTTATCCACAGCAGAGGCCAGCCTAGATCAGACAACCCTTGGCAAACATGCAGATTTGTTATAAATCATGAATGATTCATGTTTAAGTGGCTGAGCTGTGGGGTGGTTTGTTATACAGCAATAGCTGACTGATACACCGGCCCTTACATCTTAGCTCAGACTGCCATACCACAGGCTGGGTGGCTTAAACAACAGAAATTTATTTTCTCACAGTTATGGAACCCAGATCAAGGTGCTGGTCAATTCAGCTCCTGGTGAGGGATCTAGGGATCTCTTCCTGGCTTGCCGATGGCTGCCTTCTCACTCTGCGCTCACACGGCCTTTCCTCGGGGCATGTGTGCAGAGAGAGAGGGAGGGAGCGAGAAAGGTCCCTAGTATCTCTTCTTGTAAGAACATTAATCCTACGGGATCAGGACCCCACCCTTATGACCTCATTTAACCTTATGACCCCCACCCTTATGACCTCATTTAACCTTATGACCTTATGACCCCACCCTTATGACCTCATTTAACCTTATGACCTCATTTAACCTTATGACCTTATGACCCCACCCTTATGACCTCATTTAACCTTATGACCTTATGACTCCCACCTTTATAACCTCATTTAACCTGTCTTCAAATACAGCCACACGGTGGGTGAAGGCTTTCACATATGAACTTTGGGAGGGCACATTCAGTCCATACCACCTTCCTCAGGATTCTTTTACCCATCTGAAAAATAAGAGCGCCTTGTCATAATGCACATTCAATAAATCTTTACTGAACCGAGAAGACTGGACTATATGATTTATAAGAGTCCTTTCAAGATTGTTTTTTCCTTTCCTTTTTCGCCGCAAAGTCATCCAGAGTTGATGTGAGGGGAAAGTGTCCTCTTCTACTGAAATTAAAGTGTCCATGAGTAGGGAGGGGCGTGGGGATGGCCCACATTTAAGTACACATAAGTACTTAAGCTTATTGAGCTGTGAACTCAACTATTTTGTTCAATGTTCTTTCTCTAGATCATAAATCAATGTTTGGGATAAAGTAGACATCTCAATATGTTGCCAAATTGAAAAATAAATGATTGGGTTAATGGGTCCAAGAAGGGCTCATGCCTGCCTGTAGCTATCCTCAACAAGTTCAGGAAGATGAGACAGATTAAAGTCTGAGTCATTGGAGAGACTGGGTCCTCTCCTCTGCTTGACTAATAGGAAGTGTAAAGTTGAAAGAGGAGGTACTGAGCTGTCCTGATGGTTTGAGAGTGGCACTGCGGCAGTCAGCAACGCGTGCTTCCTCCCTGTGCCTCCCTTCCTGATTACCCTCCTGTCTCGATGTCCCACAGGCATATTAGCTGCAACTGATTCCAGACCACACTGGTGTTCCTCCTTCGTTCTCCAAACCTAATCGTGCTTGTCCTCAGTATCTGCCTCGCTGTTCAAATGAGAGATCTGAGTCATCTTTTGCTTCTTCACATCCCACTGAATGGAACCCACAGCTCAATTTGCCCCACTGAAATAAAGAAATCTAACTCGACATTAAGTACACCCACCGAGCTACCATGTGCTGGAGATTTACTGTGGGCCAGGAGCTGCTCTGGATGACTAGTCTAAACGATCTCTTCTAATCCTCACGATAACCTCATGGCGTGGGTATACTCTTTATACTACAGTGAATAAATAGGGGGCTCAGAGAGGTTAAGTGATTTTCCCAAGGTCACAGAGCTGGATAAGGAGATTTGCACCTAATCTGGTGGACTTTAAACCCCCTACCCTTTCCACACTGTCAAATCACCTCCAGCTCAGATGTTCCCTTCTCTTCTTTCCTCCATTGTCTCTGTTCTGCAATTGGGTGCCCATCTCTCCTTTCATGGAGCATGCACCTCTCTCTGCTATGGCTGCTATCACAGGAGAGGTATTCATTCATGTGCTCACCTGTGCTAGCAGTGCCTCATTCTTCTCTCCACTCCCCAGTCTCAGTTCATTGTCAGATCTACTTAGTACCCATTCTACAAATGCTTTTGGAAATTTACTAGATTCCTGCATTTCTAATTATGTGTTATCTTTCCTAGAGTAGAGAGGGTTGCATCTCACATAAATTGTGAGGGAGAAAATCTCCCCTATCAGCCAATTCTTTTCCGTAAGAACAAACTTATTTAGCCCAAGAAGTGACCAGGGATCTGTTCAGGTACTCTTGCTGTAAGACAAGAGCAGCAGAAGGACTTCCGCATCCCACCAGTTGGAGGAGATGAAATTCCCAAGGCGCTTGGCCTTCTCCGTGGGATTGGCCTCAGGGAAGAGCTCAGAGAGTGCAGCTGGGAGAGGCTGGGCACGTCAGGGACTCCTCTCCTTCAGAAGCCTGAAGCAGCTTCACCCCATTTTCATACTGCATTTTCCAGACCTTGTAGCCAGAAGATATTCTCTCAAAAAACAAGCAAATAAACAAACACACACAATGCAACAAAAACAACGAACATAGAAACCTTTGGCTTCCTGTATGCGAAACACGGCTCTTACCCCACATCTGTACTTTCCCTGCCTCCAACATCCCAGCTCGACTTCTTCAGCCATTCCATTCTCTTTTAGAATTGATGTCTGGGCAGTGAGCAGACTCAAGGAATGACTTTAAAACATTGTCTGGTGTTCCAAAGAGGAAAAGTAAAGCAGGACAAGCCTGGTTTCCTGAAGAGGGGAGGAGAGCCAGCTGCCCTGGGTGCCAGGTCATTCTAGCATTCAAGTAATCCCTGAGTTTGCCTGGCAAAAAGCAAACCAGCAATTACCCAAGACAAGAAATGAGGTAGGTTATTTTTTCTTGCTTTTTTTGCCTGCATGAGAGAAATGACTGAAAGATTTTTATCTCGCTCTCTCTATAATCAATCTTGCTCCAGCAGGGAAAAAAAATTTTAACAGCAACAATAACAACAAAAAAAACCCCAAACAAAACAAAAACCACTGCTGTGTTATGTCCTGTCCTGAGAATGTTGCTAGGATATTTCAAAGGGTGGGTTGTGGGCTGGAGGCCGTGGGGAACCGCAGTGGGTGCAGCTGGCGTGACATGGTGCAGGCTGAAGTTTGGAGGGAATGAGTGTTTCTGTGGATAAAGTAAAACAGGACAGCTCATGGTTGTTTTCAACCTTGGTTGTTTTCAGACTCATCACTGTCCTCATCCTCAAAACTTTCCAATCATAGGAACATGAGTGCAATGACTTCTAAAACCAAGTACCCAAGATTGAGCCAGTCTTCACAGGTCAAATGCACCGCCCCCCCGGGAGGCTGCCTTCACTCAGACATGAGCCACAAGTTCCAGCGCTCTCAGGGCCTTCTCCCTTCTGACCGGCTGGCTGCAAACTACCTCCTCGGGTTTGAGAGTTCACTCGAGTGACTCGTAGACCTCAGGAAAGTGCTGTACTTACGACCACAGTGCTAGTCTAGCGAAAGGATGCAAATTAGAACCAGGCAAAGGGAGTGGCGCAGATGCTGAGGTCTGGGAGGGTCCAAACCGTGAAACTTCCGTCATCTCCAAGGATACGTTTCCTTCCCGGTACGTTGTAGGGAATTGCCAACCAGAGGAGCTCACTGGAACTTTTTTTTTTAGTATGATTTTTAAATGTTCAAAAATTGATGAATGTATAGTGAGCAGATCAGGGTAATTAGCATATCCATCACCTCAAACATTTATCTATGGAGAAGAGCATGAACGTTCATTCCTCAAAAAACTACAAATAGAACTAACATATAATCCAGCAATCTCGCGACTGGGCGTTTATCCAAAGGAAAGGAAATCAGTGCATTGAAGAGACATCTGCACCCTCACGTCTACTGCAGCACTATTCACAATAGCCATGATATGGAATCCACCTAGGTGTCCAACAACAGATGAATGGATAAAGAAAATGTGGTTTACACAATGGAATGCTATTCAGCCATAATAAAGAATGAAATTCTGTCATTCTAGCAACGTGAATGAAACTGGAGGACATTACGTGAAGTGAAATAAGCCAGTAACAGAAAGTTGAACACCACAGGTACTTACTCACAAGTGGAAGCTAAAAAACAAAGTTGATCTCATAGAAGTAAAAAGGACAAAAGAGGCTGGGAAGGGTATGGAGAAGGGGAGGATAGAAAGAGATTTGCTAAAGGATACAAAATTATCTCTAGATAGAAGGAATGAGTTCTAGTGTTCTATACCACTGTAGGATTGCTGTAGTTAACAATAATATGGTAATATAGTTTCCAATAGCAAGGAGGAGGATAGCAAATGTTTCCGGCACCGGAGCTTTTTATTGGAGTTCCTGTACGTGACATGATGGATGGAATCATCGGCCACAGAGTTGAACTCAATTTCCAGCCTCTCTACTTTCGGAAAGGTTGGGCTGGTATCTCTTGGCACAAAGCTCCAGCCTCTAATCACCTGGTTGGTCTTTCTGGCATGGCCAGCCCCTACCCTGAGTTACCATCAGCATAATCCATCTAGGGACCCACCATGAGCCAACTCTCTGCATAAGCTATCAGGTGTGGTCTGTAGAGCCCACCATGAATTACACTCTTACCACTCGGGAAATTACAAGGATTTAGAGATTCCCATTCCAGAACTGGGGGATGAAGGCCAGCCAACTTCATTATTGGACAATGAGGAAGCCCAAACTCAGACCTGATCACCTGATGGATTTTACCATTTTACCTCTTCTCAGATTTTTGTCTCTTCAGATCTCAACCGATTCAGGCTGCTGCCACCCACACACAGGATTCTCAGAGTCCAGACACGGGAATCACCCCTCAGAACCCCCCTTTCACTGTGTAATCTTGGAAAAGTCCCTTAACTTGTGGAGCTTCAGTTTCCCCAACTGTAAGTGAAAGTGTTTGACTGTAATATCTCTGAGAGCTACATCAAACTGATGATTCTGCGGCAAAGCCACTAAAAGTCTCTAGGACTCAATTTCTTCATCTTTAAAATAAGGAGGTCGGATGAGATGATTTCTAAGGTCTCTTGCTGGGCTAAAAAAATCCATGATTTCAGTACCTTACAACCTTTGCAAAGTGTAAGAAAAAGATGCATCATTGCTTTTGTACACGGCAATACCGTCTTCTAGTTTATTGTTCCCTCTTCTCCCAGAAATGGTGTCGTGGCTGGCTGATGCCTTAACAGGTGCCCCTCACACAGAAGGATGCCGAAGATTTTCCACCTGTGTCTGGGGAAAATAAAAGAAACAGAAAGTAGGAAACAGGAATAAATCTTAAAGGCTAGGTAATGGATCAGCCAAGAAGGCATAGCTGAAAGAATTTTTGTCCCTTAGCTAGATATTATTTTTGTATTAACTGCTGTGCTGCAAAAAGTGTGAAACATTATACACAGGAAAAGGGCCTTAATTCCAAAATATGGGCATTTTCAAGCTGTCAGGAAAATGTGTTTTTCCGAAGGCCCATGAACATTTTGTATTTAAAATAAGAATTATTTCTTATTTTAATAATATATTAATATATTTAATAATATATTTAGTAATATACAATACTGCTGATGCTCCCCAAAGCAATTGCAGGAAGAGTCCCTTTTCTGAGCTCCAAAAGCCCCTGTTTCATGCCTTTGCCATTGATATTGACAATAAAACCATAACCATCTACTGACTAGTGCATTTGACCCTCTAAATCAGTAGCTCACAAACTTTCCTGATCACACAATCCTAAAATCAGTAAAAAAATTTACCCCCAAATACCCCCTAAATGTATGCCACTTATTTTTAAATTATGTGTTATTTTATTAAAATATGTCTACTCAAATATGCTCTATTACTTTTGGAAATCATGGTTTATCACAATGTGATACAGAAATTTGAAGATCTGGCTCAAAATTCAGTTTATTTTGATATTTGATTTTAGTAGTCATCACGTGATCTGCGTATCTTGCATTTAATGACCATCATTAATAGTTATCAAAATTATAAGAATAAATAATACAAGAGTCCAAATAGAAGAATCATGTCATTGGCCAGGCTTAGGAAATCTTGATAATCATTTTTCAGCTATGTAAAGGTTAGTTCAAATCTGCTTAGTATATATTCATATTCCCTGAAGTCCATCACTTTCTCCTGCAAGCAAAAGAGGAGGTGTTGCATTGTTATATATATATATTATATAAATATACATATATAATATTTTAATTGACTTTATTTTTTTAAAGCAGTTTTAGGTTCACAGCAAAATTAAGCAGAAAGTAATGAGAGATCTCATGTACCCACTACTCCCAGACGACCATCCTCCCCCACTATCAACATACTGCACTACAGTGGTACATTTGTTAAAATCAATGAACCTACATCGACACATCATTATCACAAAAAGTCAGTAGTTTACATTAGAGGCCACTCTTGGGGCTGTACATTCTACGGGTTTTGACAAATGTATAAAGACATGTATCCACCATTATGGTATACAGAATAGATTCACACTCTAAGAATCCTCTAGGTTCCAGCTATTCCTCCCTCCCCCGCCCATCCCCTGGAAACCACTGATCTTTTTACTGACTCTAATGTTTTCCCTTTTCTGGAATGTCATATAGTTAAAATCATGCAGTATGTAGCCTTTTCTGATTGGTTTCTTTTACTTATATGTACTTATGTTTCCTTCATGTCTTTTCATGGCTTGATAGCTCGTATATTTTAGTGCTGCATAATATTCTGTTGTCTGGATATATCATGGTTTATCTATCCATTCACCTACTGAAGAATATTTTATTTACTTCCAAGTTTTGGCAATTATGTATAAAGCTTCTGTAAACATCCATGTGTAGGACTTGAGTGGCAATTCATTTGAATAAATACCAAGGAGCACACTGCCAGATCGTATGTAAGAGTTTTATAAGAAATTGCCAAACTCTCTTCCAAAGTGGTGGTATCAGTTTTGTTCCTACCAACAAGGAGTGAGAGTTCCTGTTGCTCCATGTCCTCATCAGCATTTTGTGTTCTCACTGTTTGGAATTTTGCTATTCTAATAGGTGTGTGATGGTATCTCATTGTCGTTTTAATTTAAAATTCCCTAATGCCATATGATATTGAGTATCTTTTCATATGCTTATTTGCCATCTGTGTATATTCTTTAGTGAAGTGTCTGTTGGTATATCCTGCCTATTTTTAAATGTGGTTGACTTTTTTCCTTTTTAAAAATTTTTTTATTTCAGCATATTACAGGAGTACACATGTTTAGGTTACATATATTGCCTTTGCCTCACCCAAGTCAGAGTTTCAAGTGTGTCCATCCCCCAGACAGTGCACACCGCACCAATTAGTTGTCTGTATACCCATCCCTTTCTCCTCTCTCCCATCTGCCTGACACCCGATGAATGTTACTATATGTGCACATAAGTGTTGATCAGTTAATACCAATTTGATTGTGAGTACATGTGGTGCTTGTTTTTCCATTCTTGGGATACTTAGAAGAATTGGCTTCAGCTCTATCCAGTATAGTACAAGAGGTGCTATATCACCATTGTTTTTTTTGTGGCTGAGTAGAACTCCATGGTATACATATACCATATTTTATTAATCCACTCATGTATTGATGGGCACTTGGGCTGTTTCCGCATCTTTGCAATTGTGGATTGCACTGCTATAAACATTCAAGTACATTTTGGGCATCTACCCAAAGGAAAAAAAAGACAGTCTGTAGAAAAATTAAAAAAAAATATATATATATATACTATGCGTTGGCTATCACTCCAGCTGCAGAAAACCAAAGACAAAGAGAAAATCCTAACAGAAGCCAGAGGGAAAGGCTAAGAAGTATAGCAGATTTTTCATCAGAAACCATGCAAATGAGAAGACAATGTATTAAAATATTTAAAATGTTGAAAGAAAAACAATAACACCAATATAGAACCCCATATCCACAAAATTATCCTTTAAAAGTGAAGGGGAAATAGAAACTTTTTCAGGCAAGCAAAAACTAAAGAATTACATCACCAATATCTATGCCCTTCAGGGTTAAAAGTCATTCCTCAAGACAAAAGGAAAGAACAGAAGCCAGAGGTTGGATATATATAAAGAAGAGTGTCCGAGGAAGAATATGTGAAAGTAAATCTTTTATTTTCCTTACTGTTAACTGATCAAAAAGGCAGCTGTTTAAAGCAACAATAGTGACAATAAATTGGGCCAATATAGCAACAGATTAGTGAAGGACAGCAATGTCACGAGGGATGGGAGGGAGTAATTGGGAATACACTGTTTTTAGGCACCCATGGTACATGTTCAGTGTCATAGAGTTATTTGAAAGAGAACTTAGATTAGTTAAAAAAATAGATAAATAAACATTGTAATAGGACTATCACAGTTTTTTTAAAGAAGCATAATTGATATGCTAATAGAGGAGAAAAGTGGAATTATATAAAATGCTCAGTTAAAACCAGAGAAGGTAGAAAAAAAAAGGGAAAGAAATAAGAGAAATGCAAGAAAAAAGAGCTATAGATATAGTAGATATTAATCCACCCATACAAATAAACACTTTTAATTCTAATGGTCTAAATATACCATATAAAAGACAGATTGGCAGAGTGAATTAAAAAAAAACCCAGGACTAAACTATATGTTGTCTGCAAGCAATACACTTTAATGACTCAGCTCAATAAAATGGAGAGTGATGGAGAAAGATATATTATGCTAACACTAATTAAAGAAAGCTGGATCAGCTAGATTAATTTTGGACAAAGCCGACTTCAGACAAGGAAGATTATGGATAAAGAGGGGCATTGCATAATGATAAAGGGGTCAATTTCCCGGGAATATATAACCATTCTAAATGCATATTGACTTAGCAACAGAGCATCAAAATATATGAGGCAAATCAGATAGAACTGAAAGAAAAAATATTCAAATCCACTCTTATATGGAGACCTCAGCACCCCTCCATCGGGAATTAATAGACCAAGCAGGCACGAAATAGGCGATGTGCTCCGTCAGGCCAAATGCGCGGCTGGAGTCGCCCCAAAGGCAGTGGCAGGCGAGTTCCTGAAAGGGACTGTCCTGAGATGAGGCCAGTTGAGATTCCAAGGAAAGAAGCGCTGAAAGCCAAGGTGGTCAGTCCAAAGCATTTATTAGGGGAACTTACAAACAAAGGGGGTTGCAGTGTGTCCTCTCCGTGGACAGAAAGAAAAGAAATGTTCTACTTGGTATGCCTGCAAAGAGGGGGTTGGGTTATGGGGTTCATATAGGGGTTTAAAGATTTTGGCCAGGGCTAGGGCTAGCATGTTTAGCAACGTGTTTGATCTTTCAGTGTTTTGGGCAACACCTAGACAAGTTTATCTGTGCCTGAGAATGTTCAAGGTCCCGGCTTGGGTTCAAGCCTGCAGGGGAAAACATGCAGCTGTCTGTGTTTCTCAGTCATGACACAGAAAGAAAGCAGGTGATCTACTTGACATTTAGACGATATTCCATTCAAAAACAGTTTGTTTCTCTGTACCCTTGACAAAAGTGAATATTATCAATCCTTTTAGTATTTGTAAATTTGAAAGGTGACAAATGATAGCTCATTATTTAAATTAGCATTTTTAAATTATTAGTGAGATTTAGCATTCTTCTACTTATTGATTGACTATTTATATTTCTTTTTCTGTGACTGCATGTTGCCTTCCTTTGCTCATTTTTCAATCTAGTTGTTGAGTCGTTGATCCTTTTTCCTGCGTAGAACTTTAAGTATGTTAAAAAAAATTAACCTTTCCTTTCATAGGTTTGCAAATATTTTTTCATGCTATTTTCTTTTGACATTCTTTATTTAAGTATTTTTTGTTTTTACAGTGCAAGACATTTAAATGCATTATGTAATCAAATCTATTTACAAGTTTATGGTTTAATCACACTTCTATTTTATTCCCAAATTAAGTCCCCAATGACTTAATTACTGTAAATGGGTCCCTTCAAACTAGTCCCTAATTATTTTAGGTGTTCTTGATAGATGTCTCAAGTGAGTTCACAACCCACTCTCAAGTCAAATTCTTTCCATGCTTTGGTCTTGTGCTTCTTCCTCCATGACACTTGCTTTCTGAAAGCCACGTGGAGACAGATACCCATGTCTACCCTGGAGACATCAATGCCCCATAGGTAGGAGGAGCACTGTCCTTATATGATCTCAGATTCCAGTCCTTGGGGTGTCAGAATAGGTGGGGTCTAGTGTGGTGGCACAAACATCTCCCTTTTCGAAGTAATTTTTCATATGTATGGTTAAGTATCCTTTGCTGCTTTTTCCCAACTTCCTGATGACTAAATGCTAGATCTATCTTTCAGAATCAGTTCTTGACTGCTTCTTTTCTCTAACAGCATTCACTTCTTTGGTGAGCTCAGTTAATTTTAAGGCTACAGCTAATGCGTCCCAGCTTTCCATATTCTCAGGTATAATTCTACCCTGGACCTCTCTCTTCTCCAGATTCATGTATCCGAGAGCCTACTCAGCATTCCCACTTGTTTATCTAATGCAAAGCTCATGGTGAACAAGTCCAAAGTTGAACTCCTTGTCTGCACTCCCAGTCTTCAGCCCCTCAATAACTGACAAATCCATATATTCCAGCTGTTCAGCCCAAAAATGTTGGAGTCATTCCTTATACTTCGTGTCACATCCCATATCCAAACCGTCTGGAAGTTCAGCTAACTCCAATGTCAAAATATATCCATAAGCCAAACATTTTGCAATATTCCTACTGATATGAACCCGATCCAAGGCACCATCCTTTTTCTTCTGGAATATTGCTCAACTCTCCTAACTGGTCTTCCCACCTCCCACTTATGACCTTGTGCCTTATCGTCTGGTGTCTATATATCCCCCAAAGAGATCTTTTTAAAACATGTCAGGATATTTTACTTCTCTACTCAAAATCTTCAGATGGCTTCCCATATTACTCATTAAAACCCCAAACCCTTACAATTTGCCTCATGGCCCTAAATTATTCCATATTCCTGCTATCTCTCTGACCTTGACTCCAATACTCCCCTACTTCCTCCCTGCTAGCCGTGCAAGGTTCTCTGCCATTCCTTGAATACACTAAGTGCGTATCCTCATTAGTGTCCTCTGCCAGAACGCTGGTCCCCCAGATGACCACCTGGCTCACTGTCACCTCATGTAGGCCTCTGCTCATGCAATGTTGCCCCATACGAGTCTTCTCCAAATGCCTTATCCAAAATAGCAACTCTGCCAGAACTCTCTGTTTTATTTTTCACCACTTCACTTGTTGCCAACTGGTATACTACATGTGCTTATTTGTTTACTGTCTAGCTGCCCCTACTAGACTATAAACTCCATGTACAACATATATTTTATTACATGCATGGCTATATCCCTAGCAAAAAGAACAATGCCTAGTACTTAATATATACTCAACAAATATTTGTTGAATAAGTGAATAAATCCCATTTTGTGCCTGGCAACCAAACCTGATGGAAACACCAAACTCTAGATCTGATTTTATCTCTTGTCTCTTTTTCCTTCAAAGCTGTGGCCATATTCACGTCCTTTGGTGTCTCCATGGCCATTACTCTGTAGGCAGGCATTTAATGCTTTCTTGGTGAATATAATTAAATTCGAAGGGCCTTGGCAACCTGGAGAAGGGCGGGAAGGAGAGCAGAACAGAGACCCTGGGAGCAGGTTTGGAGACTTGACGCCGGGGAGAGTAAACAGAAGCAGGAAGGCGGGATGGCCGATGAGCGGCATTGCACCAGATCTAGTGTCAAAGTGTGCTGTGGACTGAATGTTTGTGTCCCTGCCAAACTCATGTGCTGAAAATAGTCACCAGCGTGATGGTTTTAGGAGGTAGGGCCTTGGGTAGGGGATTAGGATTAGTGCCTTTACAAAAGATGCCCTAGACAGCCGCGTCACGTGAGCACACAGCTAGAAGGTGCCATCTACGAACCAGGAAGCAGACTCTCACCAGACACGAATCTGCCCGGTGCCCTGATCTGGGACTTCCCAGCCTCCAGGAGGACTATGAGAAATACATTTCTGTTGTTTATTAACTACCCAGTTTATGGAATTTTATTATAGCAGCCCTAATAAACTAAGACAAGGCAGATGCAGAGATAAACATGATTTGACCATTTTTCTGTGTGTTTTACCTTCTACACGATCTCAGTTTCATTCTATTCATTTCCAATTTCCAGCTAAGGGTAGCAGGATCCTGTGGTGGAATGAGTCCTGGACTTGGAAACCAGAAAGATGTGGCTTAGAATCCTAACTCTGTACTCAGAGCTGAATGACTTGGACAAGCCATCTTGGAGAATGCCATTTCTCTTGTCTGTAAAAGGTAGCTAATGACGACTCCCTCTCTAGGATGGCATGAGTACTAAGTGAGAAAAGGTAAGAGAAAACCTTAATGTCCTATACCCAACGCAGAGCAGGTACTCAGTAAGAGTAAATTAAACCTATCCTGATAGACTATTTACATATGACTGTACATCCTTCTTGCTTTATTTGTTTCTAGCATCAGCGGATGGAGTTTGTCTCATCTGTCTTTATCTTAGACTCTTTCTGGCTCCTTCCTTCCTTGGGTGCCTTCTTGTCTGATGCTCTGGACCCATGGAATCCTTACTTATGTCAGTCTGATTCCTCTCATTATTCACAAGATGGGAAACTGTGACTTTTAGAAGAAACAGGAGCAAAAGAGAAGATGGCTGGATATTTTTATCCACAGAAGTGGAGGAATCAATTTATGCACAAACACACACAGACACACACACATATGGCCTGTGGGGATGGAAAGGAGTGAAAATGGAAAAGAAGTGATTTCCATGTCTCTGCCCCAGCATTGCTCGCCCCAAAAGCAGAGCCCTGGGATGCCCCTAAGTGCATCTCTCACAGTGCAGATCAGCAGGTTCCACCATTAGGGAGCAGCAAGGCAGGGGAGGGCTCAGGATGGCAGGAGCTCTCAGGGTGCTCACAGCTGCCTTGATGAGAATGCGCTGGGTACCCTCGGGAGCTCCGGCTTCTGACCTGCAGGACAGAAAAACAGGCTCCAAAATTAGGACTGAACTTGAATTCTGAGCGGAGGGACTGTCTCCGGGACCAGTGAGAGTTATCCCAGGGGTACACACTTGAAAACATTAGGGAAAGTGAAAGCCACTTCCAGATGTGTCTGTCTGGGCTGCTGCTGTCATTTTCTTAGGCTCCCCTCTGAGGTCCGATTCACTGCAGAGTAATTCTCATCTTGATTAAGACAAAGTTTTCTTCCCAATATGGTGTTCTCAAAAAGTACACCCTCCAGGGCCATAAAAATCTGCGTTTGGATTCTTTCTCGGCCAGTTAATACTGGTTAGCTCTAGGCAAGTTACCTAACATCTCTGAGACTCAGTTTCCCATCTATAAATTGGGAGTAATGATACCTGTCCTACAAAATTTAAAATATTAAATGAGAGAGCATGCGTGTAACATGAATCTGCATTTGCCAATCATTCCTCATCTACATGGAATATTTCCATGTTACAAAGCCTCTTTCTCTTTTCCAGTTCTCTGGAGAATTGCTAACTTATAGGATATGGATGATAACCAAAGGGAATGTAATTTCCATTCCTATCACTGATGCCACACCCCCCCCCGACCCCACCCAATTATTTCTCCAATTTCTACACCTCACTGAGATCTCTCCTTTTTTCTTCATAAAGACACTACGGCCACCCTTGGACAGCTCTGCTCAGCTGATCCTCCAAGAACTGGTCTCTTTGAATAGTCATATTCCTCACTTCTGCTCCCCCATCAAGGAGGCACAAATATTATTTACTTGTAAATAAAGACAATAGGGTATGTGAGTAATGCATAATTCTCTGCTTTCACCCTTGCCCTCCTACAAGCCATTCTCTGCATAGCCATAAAATTGTTCCTTATAGAATTTGTAAGGATCTCACTCCTCTACTATAGCCTTCCAATGACCTCTTGTCTCTTGAAAATTAAATGTAAAGGCCTTACATTCCCCTGCAAGTCCCGCCCTCTTGTTCTTACCTCTGTCTCCCAGGTTAGCTCTCTTCTATGGGCTGAGAAGCAGTTAAGGGTGATCTTTAATTCCTTCATTCATTGCGCTACCTGGTCAATAAAATAATCTTCCTAAATAATCAGTCTTATTACTTCACTCTTATCTTAAAAACTTTTACTGACTTATCTTTATTTATTGGGGAGCACTGCAGAAAGTGATTTAATCCATGAGCTCTGTGATCAGACAGAATCCTGGCTTCCCCTCCTGGGATCTCTGTGACCCTGGAAAGCTAATCTCACTGGCCCCATTTTATTTATCAAACATGGATGAAATTAGTACCCTATGCAAAACCTCCCTCCAGTACAGTGTCTACCACCTAGTAAATAATAAATAAATGACAACTCTTTTTGCTGAATTACGTGGCAGATCCCAGAGTCCTTATTGTATTATGCAAGACCCATTTTAATATCATTTAAACCTATCTCACTTTTGGACTCATCTTGTATATTTGTCCTACCATATAGTGGTTGCCAGCTGTAGTAATTTTTCATCATTCCTTAAAGAAAGGCTATTTTTCATGATCTCTTTGCCTTAGAACTGGCTTTACCCTCCACTTCCACTTGGTGAGGTTTTACTCAACCTTGGAGACCCATCTCAAAACTTGAGTTGAGATGGTAGACTGAGTTCACCTGCTTTTTATACCTTCTTCGCAAAAATCCCTTTGAATGATGGAAAAGATATTGTTAAAAAACAAAACAAAAACAATGAATAATGTTGGAAAATGTAAGAAGAGGTTATCAGTGGACCATCATTCTGATGTATATTTTAAATATAGAAAGCAGTCAAAATATCTCTATTTCTTGCTGTCTGGGAAACTTTTTGAAAAACTCCTGAATTAAAAAAGACCTTGGAAATGAAAGACAAAATGTAACAAACATTCTTTCAAATGCATAGCTGAGCTTGTGAGAAAGAAAGATACATCTTCAGGGACCTAAAACAGAGGGACATCTGAAAATTAAAGTCGTAAGCTGCCACCCATGCGGCGACTATCCTGGGAGCACTTCCTACGCTTACTAACCAAGAGGTTTGAGTTCTAATGGCTGCCAGGGAAGAAAACAAGTCCTTTGGTCTTTTAAAAATGAAAATTGGAACTGAGACTCTGTACAAACCTAGAGGCCTCAAGGGGCTCCACTGTCGGTAAAATAACGTACCAGAAAAAGATACCTCTACTAACAAAGGAGACTAAAAGGAAAAGCGTCTGTCTCAGCATGGGCTTAGGGAGGAAAAAAGTCTTCCCTGCATATTTGTAACCACAGTTGACCATTGCGAGGAACTGGGGCTTTGAAAACCCCAAGCACGTTAGGCCCACCCCCCCAACAGCATAAGAAAATCTTCTTTGGAGAGAAAGACCGTGAGGGTTTTCAAAGCTGAAGAGGCACTGAACGGGATATCTAAGTTCAACAAGAAAAGCATAGGCATGAGAAATCAAGCCAGAGAACAAGGTTCAGCAGAAAGAACAAACACCAGAATCAGACCCTTAATAATCTTGACTAATATTATAGAACTATTGAATTCAGAATATATATAGGTAACAAAAATTAAAAGCAGACTTGAAAAAGTAAGAAATAAACAATATAAAATAAGAAATACAAAGTAGGAACTCAACAAAAAGAAGAAAAACACTTGGTTTTAAAAATGGACCAAAGATCTTATCAACCTCACCAAAGATATATACATATATATGCGTGTGTGTATACATATATGTGTATATATACATATGTGTGTATATTTGTATATACACATGTATATGTGGCAAATGAAATATGAAAAGAAGCTCTACAACATATGTCAGCAGGGAAATGCAAATTAAAACACCAAGGAGATACCACTACACAACTATCAGAATGGCCAAAATCCAGAACACTGACAACACCCAAGAGAAATTTACAACAAACATCTAATCAGATTTCTAGGAAAGAAATTGAGAGCATGGAGATATGGCAATTGTTGAAGATATAATGAATAAAGATTTTCTACAATCAGTGAAAGAATCATAACTTCAGATTTAGGAAGCACAATAAATACCAAACAGGATTTTGGTATTTTAAAGATTTGCTATTTTGGTATTTATTATAATTTTGTAGTAATAATGAAGAACACAAAAATGGAACTTGCTGTAGCAGATGAGAAGGAAAGATAAACAGAAAAAAAAGCTTTCAACTTAAAATTTATAACATTATTTTCAGAAAAACAAAACTGAGTTTACCAAAAAAGTTTCTTACTAAAAGAATATATAAAATACATATGTCAGGAGAAAGAAACTTGGGTCCAGAGGAAGGACTTAGAGACAAGAAGGAATAGTAAGCAAACAAGCTGACAAATGTGGAATAGATTTTCGTAAGTATTATTTACGTAAAACAATGACAATGACTAACTTGGAAGGGTGTTAAGAACAAGTTGGAGATAAAAATATACTCGGTAATAATAAAAATAATAGGATATGATGGTGAAATTCTTATAAGTTTCTTGTATATTTCTGAAAGAAATTAAAAACTTAATTAAATTTTAAAGATTATAGAATGAATAGAAATTTAGTGTATAACTTACATAAAAATTAGAAAGAAAACTATTTGATGAATTAAAAATAGATCAAGAACACATCTATAGATGGAGTGAAGATTCAAATGATAAGTGAAAGAATGTTATTTTTAAAAAGTATGTAAACAGATTTGAAAACTTGTATTAAATGAAATTTCTTATACACAAACAAAACATAACTTACTAAAACTAACCAAGAGAAAAAAAGGCAAAATAGACCAGCATCATTATATGGTGGTAAAATTTAACAGAAACCAAGCAGGTGGGAGGCGGGAGGGAGGTCAATACAGTGGTCTTGGTGATGGGCATACTTACAACTTTGACTCAAACTGCACAAAACCAAGTCATGTAACCAAAACGTTTGTACCCTCCTAATATTCTGAAATAAAAAAAATTAAATACAAGTTAAATGTATGCTACCACAAATAGATTCATAGGTGAATTCTATCAAAACCATCAAGAAACAGAGAATTCCAATATTAAGAGATTTTCATAGAAAAATCAAAGACTATTAAGGCAATACTATCAGTCTTACTTTATGAGGATAGTATGACCTTTATACCAATTCCAGATAATGATCCTATAAAAAGAAAATTACAGGGCTATCACACTTACGAACATAAGGCTAAAAATTATTAAAATAGCTTGACAAATCAAATATTGTGTGCACTCTGTCTTTCTCTTCATATACACATAATTATGATGACGTTGGTTTTACCCCACAAATGTAAGGGTTTACTTTTAGGTGATCTATTATTGCAATTTATCATATTAATAGATTATAGAAGGGATGAGCGAAAACCTACCCAATGGGTACAATGAACACTATCTGGGTGGCAGGCACACTTTCAACCCTGACTTGTGCATTACAAAAGTGATCCATGTAACCAAAAACATTTGTACCCCCAAAATACTTTGATATTAAAAAAAGAGAGATTACAGAGAAAAATTATGTGATTGTCTCATTAGGGAATAAAAAAAAACACTTGATAAAGTTTAATACCCATTAGGGACAAAATTCTTAGCAATTAAATTAGAAGGGAGCATGCTTAACTTCACAAAGTGTGTCTACCAAAAATGGCCAAATATATCATAGTTAATGGGCAAAGCATTTGAATCCCTTCCTTATCAAATCAGAAATACGACAAGCTGCCTGCTAGCACTGGTTCTACTGGAGGTCCCTGCCAGTGCACATCAGTGCAGCCTTCGCAGCAGACATTACTGTCAGTGGAGTTCCCTGGAGCTATGCAGAACACAGGCACAACACGGAGGTCTATGGCAGGCACTGCTGGTAAAACTAGTGAAGAAACCAAAAGTGTAAGTGTTGGAAACTATCCTCATACCCATATGCTAT
The DNA here is from genome assembly GCA_008086735.1 of Cheirogaleus medius. Lineage (NCBI taxonomy): Eukaryota > Metazoa > Chordata > Mammalia > Primates > Cheirogaleidae > Cheirogaleus > Cheirogaleus medius. Next base: position 26,577,215 of record VBSM01003169.1, on the reverse strand, counting down.
GATTGCCTGCTTAGAAAATTTAAGAACTTACGAACAAATAATAAACAAATTATTAAAATTATTAAAATTATTAAACAAATTATTAAAATTAATAAGAGCATTTGCCAAGGTGTCTGGAAATAAGATAATTATACAAAATACATTTGCAATTCAATATATCAGCAATTAATAGTTACTTAGATGATGGTTAAATAAATGGTTAATATAAGGCAGAAAAATAATTAGGTACATGGGGGAATCTAAAGAAAGATGTGCAAGACTTTTATGATGAACATTTTGAAACATTGTTATGGATGACATACGATAAAGGAAAAATAGCTTATGTACATTGACAGAATTAAGATTGTAAAACTGCAATTTATCCTCAAATATATTTAAATGTTCAGAATAATTTTTGTTAAAAATCTCAACCATGTTACCTCTGGACCTTAACAAACTGATTCTAAAATTTATTGAGAAAATCAAAGGGCCATAAATAGCCAATTTCTTTTTGAAAGGAAAAAACATAGTGAGGGGACATGCCCTATCAGATATCAATAATAATTTCTATAAATACATTGTACTTAACAAAGTATGGTATTGAAAAACTAATGGACAAATAAAACAGTGGAACAGAATAAAAATCCAATAAGAAATACATAAATAGAGGCCACTTGCAGTGGCTCATGCCTGGAATCCTAGCACTTTGGGAAGCCGAAATGGGAGGATTGCTTGAGGCCAGGAGTTCAAGACCAGCCTGAGCAACATAGTGAGACTTCATCTCTGCAAAAAATAGAAAAATTAGCTGGGTGTGAGAGTGCATGCCTGTAGTCTCAACTGCTCCATGGCTGAGGCAGGAGGATCGCTTGAGCCCAGGCATTTGGGGTTGCAGTGAGCTATGATGATGCCACGGCGCTCTATCCCTGGCAACAGAATGAGACCATGTCTCAAAAACAAAAACAAAACAAAGCATAAATAGAAACTTTTAAAATGAAGTGAAATAGGAGGCATTGCAGACTAATGGGGAAAGGATGGTCTATTGAATGAAAGGTGTGGAGATATTTGATTATGTATAGGGAAAAAATGGATTCCTAACTCACAGATTATATATATATATGTACATATCTCCAAGTGAATTCAAGACCTAAATATAAAAGGCAGTATTTTAATTTTGTTAAGAAATAGATCTATAAAAATCATGGTAGCAGAGTTTTAGTTTAATAAAACAAAAGCACAGAGCAGAAAGAAAAGTTGTACTACATTAAAATTAATACATTTTCTAAATCAAAAACTAATGTAAATAAAGTAAAAAGATCACAAATTGGCAGAAGATATCTGCAATTCAATAAGAATTACTAACTGGAATATGTAAGACGTTTCTTATTAGTAAAAAAAGAAAAGTTAACTAATGAAATGTTAATTCACAGAAAATTTAACAAAATACTCAATAAAAATATGAAAGTATATTGTATCTAACTAATATTCAGGAAAATGAAATTAAAACCACAATGAGATACCATTTGCAGTAAGCAAAATCTAGAAAGTATGATGACACTAAATACTGTGAGTGTATAGAAAAATGCTAACTCTTCTATGCTGCAGTGAGGGTGGACATTGTTTCAATCTCTTTAGAACAATGTGTCAATGTCTATCAGAGTTGAGGATGAGCATACTAGATGGCTCAGCAATTTCACTTACGGTTACAAATCGTAGAAAAACAAAAAACAAAGGGGAAAAATAAAGCAAATTGATGTAAAGGAGAAATAAGGGCACAGAAAATTCACTTTTTGGGGACAAGCAACCACTGAAGCTAAAGCTCTCTTTGTTGGACAATCTCCAGAGAAATACCAAGCTAAGGGTCAGCAAATACAAAGGGCTAGAGAGGAAGATGGGGAAATAATCAGAGAAATTAATTAAAGGACTAAATTTGAAACAGCTGCTACATTAAACTTCTCTCCCTTCTCCATATTTAACATATGGTGGCAATGACTTTTGCCCCTGAGGAAAAGCCCTGAAAACCAATATAGAAACAAAGTGAATAACTTTCCTTGGAAGGGCTCTTAGCATGAGTGTCGGCATCAAAGCAACAAAAATTAGCAGAATCTTGGGTAAATCAGTAAGAATATACAGATCTCTTCCATACGTATAGAAGGTTTTATTTTCGAAAGAGTTAGTTGCAGTTAAAATCTTCAACAATGTAATCAGAAGTGTGAATTTTACTTGGGAGACTTGAAGAATATATCCCATGTCCTGAGAAGCAAGATATTATACTCAAGATAAAGCACAAAAACTTAGGATATGCATCCTTCTTTTCAATTGTAATTACTAAGAACATGCTGTCATGATGTCTGTGTAATTGGATTTGGGATTTATGACAAGTAAACAGAGATATGCGTTTAGTCTAATAGAGTGTGTTCCAGCTTCTGATATCGTTCAGTCTCGCTTTTAATTATAAATACGAACAGCCAAGACTCATCAACTATTTGAAAAACATGCACCTTGAAAGAGGCATCAGACTGAATAGTCAGAAAAATTATCCCTCCCTAAAATAAATTTAGCTGATCATATAGAAAAAGTACTCCAGAATAAATATCCTCAGGGAGATTTAAAAAACTGGCTTCTGTGTAACAGAATCATATTTCTGGAACTTAGAAGTAGGATAATTAGAAAAAATATATTAATAGATAAATAGCAGAATGAAAATAGCTGAAGAGACAGTTAATGAGCTGAAAGACTGAACAAAGTAATTAGCCTAGGAATGTAATATAATAAGACAAAGAGATGAAAAGTATAAGAGTTAAGAAGTGTGAAGAATGGATGGAAGAAATTCCAATTTGTTAACATTTCCAGAAGAAACGATCACATGCAAAGGGGGGTGTAGTAGGGAGAATAATGGACATCCAAATATATTTGTGTCAAAATCCCAAAACTTGTGAATATCTTATGTTATACAGCATGGTAGGCTGAATAATGGCCTCCAAAATATGTTCACATTATAATCCTTAGAACTTACAAATATTACCTTATCGGTACTTTGCAGATGTGAATACATTCAGGATATTGAGATGGGGAGATTACCTATGTGGGCTCAGTGTATTTACAGCAGTCCTTAAAAGAGGAATGCAGGAGGAGTCAGAAGAAAAGGAGAAGGTGATCTGACTAAGGAAGCAGAGATTGGAGCGATGTGGCCAGCAGCCAAGGGATGCTGGCAGCTTGGGAAGTAGGAAGAGGCAAGGGACAGATTCTCCCATGGAGCCTCCAGAAGTAACAAGCCCTGCTGGCATCTTTACTTTAGGATTCATTGTGAATTTCTGACCTCCAGAACTATAAGAGAATAAATCGTGTTGCTTTAAGCCATTAAATTTGTAGTAATGTGTTATAGCAGCAATAAAAAACTAATACACATGGCACAGGTGAATTAAATTTACAGATGGAATAATTAAAGTCTCTAATCAGACGCCCTCGAATACTTGAAAACGAATGTGATTCACCAAATTAACAAGTTAAAAATGAAAAATCATATGATAATCTCAAAAGAAGAATAAAATGCATTGTAAAATCTCACATCCATTCCTGATGAAAGATCTCACTCAGCAAACTAGAGGGAAAAAAACCACCTTTTTAACGTGATAAAGGACACCTACTATTGTTGCATGCAACAATGTGGACGAATTTCACAACCATAATTTTGAGAAAAACAAAAGGAAGACACTACAGAGTATATTTTGAACAATCCCATTAAACTAAAGCAGAAAAAAAGGCAAAATTAACCTATGGTTATATAAGTCAGACTGTGGTTGCCTTGATTGGGGGCAACCAGTGAGAGTTTGTAGCACAGGCAGGCTTCTTGGTCGCTAGCAATGATCTATTTTTAATTTCTGTGGCATTGTAAGGACATATGCACACTGTGAAAATTCACTGAATTTATGCCATGTACACTTTCCTGTGTGTATGCTATCTTTCAAAATAATTTATTTTTAAAAGAATAAAGGACTCGTTTAAAATATTTCTGAGTTGAACACAAACGAAGAATCGCATAAAAAAGAGAGAAAGCAGAAATCTATACCTTTGTTAGCTTATAAATGAATACAAATTCTAGGAAAAAATAAATAAGGAAACACTGTAAGGGTGGGGATGAGGAATAAGAACTAAATGGTGAATGAATTAGAGACAGAAATGGGAGAGAGAATTTTTAAGGTTTTGAAAAAAAAGAAATAAAAGATATGAAACTTGTAAAAAAAATACGAATGGAATGAAGGAAGAAAGGAAGGGCAGGAGGGCAAGAGGAAGGAAGAAAGCTGTTTGTCTACTCCTGGAGATGGTCAAACCCAGGCCACAAGACTGCTGGAGAGGACACCAAGGAGAGGACTCGAGTGTTACACGGTGGGAGAGAAGAGCAGAGACTCCTGTTGGGGACTGACAGTGAGAAAGTTGGCAGGTACCAAGAGATCTCTGCACGGTAGGAATTCCTGAGTTAAAACATTGCTTGCACACTGAAAAATTTCTTTTTCTTGCAAAGCAATAAATCCACAGTAGATGGGTGCTGATGTAGAGTCAACAAGTCATGGATGTCTAAATGGCATCTCCGATTCTCCTGGCTTTCAGCCTCTGCATGTTGTCTCACGGCTGCTGTAGCTCAGAGCTTCGTGTCCAACATCCATGGAGGAAGAAGAGAGAAAGACAAAGGGTCTAAAGTCTACACGTGGTCAAGTCTGTCCCTTTCAAATGCTTCTCTGGAGTCTCTTCCCATGACTTGGGTTTGGCCACACCTGGCTGTGCAGTAACCAAGGAGATGCAGAGATTCTGGATAGGACTGAATCAGTTAAACAACAGTCTACTCTGCTTCCATACTAGATCTAATTGATGGGTTTGATCATGTGTCTGGTCTTTTAGGACTGGGATACATTCTCGCTTAAAACCCTCTGATCTCCATAGCCTTAAAAGGAGCTTAACCTCCTAAATATGACCTTTAAGTCTTTGGTGATCTGGGTCCTATTCTCCTCTTTGTCCTCCTCTTCTGTTACCCTCTGATTGGCATATTAAACTCATTTTCCAAATAATTTGCTATTTCCTCTGCATGCTAGGCTGCTTCATCCCCTGTGCCTTCTCACGTGTTGTACCCTCTGCCCAAAATACTAATACCTTTCACTCCCCTGTCTAATTTGTGGGCTATCCTTCCTGACACCTCTTTCAGGAAGCCCTCCCTGATGCCCACACAAGATGCATTAGGTACCCATCCTCTGGGTTCCTGCATCAGCCTGTGCATTTCTATCAGAGTGACAACCACCTTTCATTGTAATAGTCTGCTTAATTGCTCTGTATCTCTTATTAAATTGGGAGTTCACGTGACAGAAACTATGCTGTTTATCTTTGACATCATAGTCCTTGAGCTAGTAGCTGCTAAGTTAATGTTTATTGAATGGATAAAGGAAGCACGGAAGGGAAAGAATGTACTAGCTCTATAATTTTACCAGGCGTAAACCTCAAAACACTTGGAGAAGGCATTCGCCTCCCACAGGATGAAGTAACATCTGGCTAGCATCTGCAAGTCCCCTCTGTTGAGAAGCTTCTGGGAAATCAGAAATGCATGTAATAAAAGGTTTGGGCTTTTTTTCTTCCATAGGGTGTTCACTGAGCCCCGTGGAGAGCTGTGGGGAGGGGCTCAGAACAGCAGCCAAGCAGAACCTGATTATAGATCAGCTGTCAGACTGCGAGAGAAATCTTTCTCATGCCAGGCACATTGCTGGCTGAGGACCATTAACCATTTAGAACACACTGCAGGTTTTTTTTTCCCCCTTGAAATTGCTTTCTAACCTAGCAATATGAAAATGAAACTCCATTATGACAAAATGATCTTTTATTCGTTATCAGAATCTTATCCTTCAAGTGTGATTAGGGAGTCTTTGAGGTTGTCTTCTGTTCCTTGAGTGAGGCCAGAATGAATAAAATGGTGATTCTGTTTGAGCGGGGATGAGGATTAGGTTTATAAGAGGTGTTCCTTATCTACTTACATATGTTGAGCTCTTACTATGTGCAGGGAACAATGCATATATTATTATATTTATTCTTAACATGATGAGGTTGTTACCATTATAAGAAGGAAAATGAGTCTCAAACAAGCATGGAGGCTTGGATCTTAGAGTCAGGATCTGATGGCAACTTATTTAATTTATTCATGAAACAAATAATTATTGACTGCCTCATGTAAGTTCTAGCCCAGGGATATAGAATTCAGACGAATACAGCCATAAACCATAGTATCACACAACTTCCAGCCCAGGAAAGCATGAATTATGGTGAATTGGGGGTACTGGGTATTGTGGCAACATAGAGCCAAGGAAGTTAGTCTATGGATGCAAGGCTGGCTTCTTGGAAGAAGTGACACTTAAGGCAATTCCTTCAGGACAGGTGGAGGCAAGACAGGGGGCAGTGGAAAAGGAGCTTTTCCAGGTAGAAAGTAGCAAGTTCAAAGTCCTGGAGTTGAGGAAGAAAGAGCCTGGCTTGCTGGAGATGGATGGAGGAAGATCACGAGAGGGGATTTGAAAGTCAAGGCTAGAGGACCAGCGACAGACAAGGGGCTTGTAGGCCCCAGGGCAGAGCTGGATGTTATGCTGACCACAGGGGAGGCCACTGAGTGTCCATCTAGGGAGCAGCTTCGGTAAGAACAATGACCATGTCCTACTTGCCTGGCAGCTGGCACCTCCCAAGCAGTACACAGACACTAACACGTTACCTGGGGTTGCCATATGATGAGTCATTCAACAAGGACACTTTGGGAGTGAAAGATGGCATTATCAATAACTGTGGGGAAAAGAGACAAAAACTGGGACTGTTCCAAAAGAGTATGGTCACCCTGCATTTAATCCCCATCACAAACCTATGAGATAGGTGCTACTATTATCTCCATTTTGTAGACGAGGAAACTGAGGCACAGGGAGGTTACGTAACTTACCCGAAGGCACGATAAGCATGTGTCTCTGAGCATGCTTAGATGCCTAATATAGGAGAGGCAGGGTTGGGGTTGTAGTGAGAAATGAGAGGAAGGTAATGATTTCAGCTTTAATGAACCCATGAAACAAGTGAAAATTTCCAGGTGAAAAAGAGAAGAGTAAGAAAAAACTAGAAAAAAAGCCCCAAGAAGCCCCACTATTGGAGGAACACTGGAAAAAGAAGCTATCAAAGGAGACCAAGGAGGTGGTTCTGGAGAAGTAGGAGGAAAACCAAGAAAAAATGTAATGGGTAGAAAACAGTTCTGTTTGATTCTTTCCACTAAGACAAAGAGACAGACAGACACACACACACCCTACCACCACCACCACCATTAAAAACCCTCTTGCCCACCATTTCTTATACTTTCAAACTGAAGTATGTTAACTTTACATTGAGAAAATCAAATTTTATCAAAACCATTCAGATTATGCACAGCCTCATGTTATGACTGATAAACAAATTAGGAATGGATAAAAGCTAGAATTTATGAGATGAAATTAATTTTATTAATTTAACCCCATTAACATTTCTCTAAGCAATCTGCCATGCTGTTAACAATTACATGACAAAGTTAAAGACTGCAATTACTATAACAAGTGAGTAACCAGGTGGGGCGTGTGTGTCAGGGCGGGGTGGGGTGTCTTAGGATTCTCTCAGATGTGTTGGTTTGAAATCTGGAAGAAAGTCTTTCTCTATAGAAATCCAAGAAGCTATCAAGGCACCCTGTTTAGGGGAATAGGGAACAAAACTATTCTGTTTATTTTATAATAATATAACAAGAAGAACAACAAGAACAACCCAACCTTACTTCTACATCCTAAAAGCTGAGGATATCTCTTAAGAAAAAGAAAATATAAAAATAGTGAAAATAATATGGAATAAAAATCTATATAACATGGATAAAATTAAAAAATATGTGGCTTCAAAAATCTAAAGATATTCACTAATGACATTCATATATAATGACCATTTGTAAATGAGCTCCTCAAAAATCACCCCCAAACCCTCAATTGTCTGTACCTGCGCCTAGTTTACTTACAGGAGCTGGTGAGAGCATGGAATTGAAAAATACTTCTGGAATGAAGAATAAATAGCAGACAGTAGTCCTTAAGTTTACATTTCCACTAATTGGGGAATAGTACGGTCAGTGGCAAAGAGTACAGGCCTTGAAGTTGTACAGCCCAGGATCCAATCTTGGCTCTGCTACTTATTGATTGTGTGACCTTGGACAAGGCACTGGTTCCGTCTATGCCTCCTCCTTGTCCACCTTTTTAAATGGAGTAAAAGTAGAACCTGCCTTACACTTTCAAATAGTTAATACAAGTAAAGCACTTAGAACAGGGCTTAGCTCATACCAGGTGCTATATAAACATCTGGCGCTATTATATTATTGTTGCGGTGCTG
>VBSM01003169.1:26525087-26560983 GCA_008086735.1 Cheirogaleus medius | reverse complement strand
TGTTTTGTTTTTTCTTTTTGCAAATTACTCTGTTGCAAGTCTGAAATAAAGTTTTGGTGCATGCTCCCGATCAATTCTTCTGAGAATTGTCCTTTAATAACTGTTTCCCTCCAGTCCCTCTGTAAGGTGTGGCACACTCACACAGCCTTCGGAGCACAGAGGGACAGGAGACTGAAGGGCACTGTGGCCCTGCTGCCGTGGAGGGGTGTGAGTGGTCTGAGAAGGAACTGGGAGCTGTGCAGAGGAAGAACCCACAACTGAAGAGAAGCTGCACGGCTCAGAACGACGATGGTAGCTCCCGTGAGCCAGGTGTCATTCCCAGTCCTTACGCGGATTGACTTATTTCACCTTCATAACGACCGCTGGGAACATCTTGCCTTATCCTGTTACCAGGGAGGAACCACAGCACTGGGGGTCAGGGCCCTGCAGCGAGACAGCGCAGAGCCAAGATCCAAGCACAGACGCTGGTTCCTGGCCCCACTCTTGCATCTGAGCCATCGCTCACTCCCCAACTAGAAGAGGAATTTGTCCTCCAAAAAGGGAAGCCTGTTCATCAATCATTTTTACCAAATGCAAGTCTGATCCTGTTACCTGCCTTAAAATCCTTCAATAATGCCCATTGTCTTTGAGGCAGAATCCAAAGTCCTTAACTTGACACAAAAAGGCCAGCATGATTTGACCTCTGTCCCCCCTCTAGAGCCTCGTTTTTTTTCACTTGTCTCCTCCTCCCCCCAAACCGTGGCTCTCAGGAGCAGAAACTGAGACTCAATTTTCTCTTTCATTTCAGTTCATCAACCGAGTCTCGCTTCTTCCTCAGCACCGTGCTTCATAGGTGCTGAATAAATCATTGAATTTTAAAATACCTTATTAGGAGTAGAAGAGAAGAGAGGCCAACGGTGCCCTCAGCACAGGGGTGGCTTCTTCCTCTTCCCAGGAACCTGAGAGTCCCTCGGTGCATTCGCAGTCTGAACTTGGCTTCCAGACGCCCGGGCTGCTCGTGGTTTACTGATTTCTTGTTCATCTCCCAGCTCCTCAAAGCCACCTCCTCCTGCCTCCCGAGCTTCCACTGGGCCTGAGCCAGTTCGGTGTGAAACCCCAGCAGGCCCAGGCGGATCTTCCCGAGAGGATGAGTAGGACTTCAGTTCCCGCTTGCTCCTTCCTCTGCCATGCAGAGGTGGCGGGATCTCTGGGACCACACAGCCAAGGGTGACATCCTGGGGAAACCGGAGCAACAGGCCAAGGTCGTGGAGGGCACCGTTTACCTAATGCGTGCTCTGGAAACTGCCCTATGGAAACCAAGTTCAGAGAAAGCGAAACCCGTTTCCCCTCCAGCTCTCTGCAACGTCAGGGGAGGGTCATCTCCATTACTTACTAAACGTCTGTCTAAAGTTCCAAAGATGTCACTTATGAGATCACTGCCCTCTACACATGTGTGCTTTGCTGCAAGCTCCTTCCATTCCCTGCAGCTCAGTTTCTTCATCTGGAAAATGGGGACAAAAATAGTATCTTCCTCATAGTGAAGGTTAAAGGGACTTTTAAATTGTGTAAAGTGCTTAGAAAAGTGTCTGGCGCATGGTAAGTGCTCATGTTGCTGCTGTTCTTATTCTGTGTTAGGATAGCTTCAGGTTCAGATTGCTTCCACTTAGCCTATTTTGTAAAATATTTATAAATTAGGCTGTGCTTCCAAATTTGCAAGAAAGCTACAGGTTTCCTGTAAAAATTAAAATGTAGGTTTCGCTGCATTTAACAAACACCCAGAATAAGGATAGCTTAAGCAAGACGGGGGTTTATTCTTTCTCACATAAATGTTGGAACTGAAATATCTTTCCCACAAAGTCAGCAGGAGGGCAGTTTCCTTCTCCTTTTGCTCGGCTTCCCTGGGGTGTGTCCTGGTTTTGAAAGGTCCCAGGTGTCACCGTCCCTTCGCATCCCAGTGGGAGACCAGTGGGGAGGAGGAAAGGGAAGCTGTGACCTGGACGTGGCATTCTCAGCTCTGCTTGCCCTTTGTCGACCAGGACTCGGTCTGCAGTGCTCATTCTCTGTGGCCCTACACCTGGCCTCAAGTTCTCTTATTCTGGAAGAAGGACAGAATGGATTTTGGGGGCAAAATCTCTGCCACACTCCCAGTGTTCACAGTAGAATATCCATTTCCAAATTTCAGAGATAATGGGGTGTAACGCAGGGACTAAGGGACTCTGGAGCCAGACTGCCTCGGTTTAAATCCCAAGCTTGCCACTCATTAGCTGTGTGACTTTTGGCAAGTTCCTTGAGCTCTCTGGGCCTCAGTTTCCTTGTTTGTAAAATGTGGAATATGTATTTAGCCTCTAACTTATAAAAACTAATTATACACATACGGATCTACATCTGTCTCTATCTAGTTTAGAATATGGACCATTTATAGTAAGCAGTGTAAATTTTTTTTTACTATTTTTGTATTAATAAACCCCATATTATTCTAAACTCAATATTTTTAGTAAATAAAAACAGATATACAACTTTCTCCAAGACAATAGTATTGCTGGTAATATATGAAGTTTAGTGTACTGGTGAGTTTAAGCTTTTTTCCTAAGATATTCTAATATAATAATAATATAAACTCCTAGGCCCTAACATTTTGTGTTAGAGGTTTATACATGTAACATGCCTACAGTCATCTTGTACAGCAGCAGTGTGTACATCAGTGTGTACCAGACCTAGAGCCAGAGGACTTAGATTCAGATTATTTGCTATGTGACCCTGGCCTGCCATTCCTCCACTCTGACCCTTAGTTTCCTCTTCTGTTACACAAGGAGACAGCACCACCCATCTTAGGGTGTGGTTGAGGATGCGAGATGAGAGGGCAAATGGGAAACCACCGAGCCTTCCTGCCTGGCCCTGGTTAGGTGTGCGGCAAAGTCCTGCTGTATCTGAAACCCCCAAAGACAGATCCTGTCCTTGCTGCTCTCTGAGAGGGGCCAACTGTGGGCAGCGTCTTCATCTGGGGGCTTGGGCAGAGGAAGTAGCATTTTTAGAAACCAATGGCCCATTGCCATGTCTTTGCTGGATGCAGAAGCACTTTCCTTAAAGAGTGAAGTACTGAATCTTCCACTCACCGGCCCACGTCTACGGTTCCCGCGGAAAGGAGGGCACGTGGAGGTCAAGTGCAAGGTGAGAATGTCCTTGGGACGACAGCTCCCTTCTGCCTGCCTCCCCCTCCTCGCTTTCTTTTCCCTCCCACCCGTCCCTCAGAGGTGGATTATGTCTCCCCTGACAGGTTCTGGAGATAGAATTTTCCTCAGAACGGGGGAAGAGCCTCTATTAGAGCTGCGGCTGCTTATCTCGCATGTCTCCCCCGCCTCCACCTCCTTCTCATCCCTCCTGGCTCTCTCCGGTCCCAACTCATCACATTTCTCTTCATTTTTTTCTTCCTCCCCCCAACTCCAATCTCTCGGTTTGCTTTGCAAGATTAAAAAGAAGTGAGTTTGCGATCTCAAAACCTGATGTGGCGTTTGAATTCCTTCTTTCTTTTCAAGAAAGCTCCTTTCCTCTTCTCTTATGTCACACTGGCAACTGCAGATGCCAGGGATGGAAAGTTCTGGACTTTAATAACCATTGCAACACTTACGTGACCTGGGACAAGTCAAACTATCACACTTCTCGGAGACTCAGTTCCGTCTTCTGAAAAGCAAGTGGAATAGAAAGAAAGAAAGAAAGAAAGAAAGAAAGAAAGAAAGAGAGAGAAAGAAGAAAAGCAAGGGGAATTAAATCCTCTCTTCCAGGGGAAATTAAATCCAAACAGACAATTAAGGAACCTTCCACAATTCCTAGAATGGAGTAGCCATTCAATCAATCATTTTTTTTCCTCTTCTTTGCTTTCCTTTAATTTTTTCTCCCCCTCTTCTAATTCTTTAATTACTATAAAGGCTGTAGATCTTATTCACAAACAGTTGAAGTGTCAACAACTTGTAACTGGGACAAGAAAGAAAAGGGATGAATCTGTTTCTTGCTGAATCCAGGTTATTGAGTACCTACCTGTGCCGGGTCATTTTTATATCATTTTCATATATGGGAATGCACTTAAAATCCTCCTAGTAAGCCTGAGAAGCAGGTATCCTTGTCACTGGCTAGAGGTAGCAGACCTTACCCAAAGTCACGCAGATGGAAAGGGCAGAACTTGCACCTGACTGACCGTAGGCATCGGCTGCGACTCAGGTGAATGCTTTCCCCATAAGCTCATGTTGCTCTCTCCTTATTGGCTGAGATGGCGGCTCCATCCGGCCTGGTCAGGAGCACAGAAATTACTTTAGGTATTTGAAACAGAGGAAGTTTAACACAGGGAACTGGTTACACCAACAAGAAAAGGGCTGAAAGCCCAAACAGGGTTCCAGCACTAAAAACCCACAGGCAACTCAGAAGTTCCCATAGGAAAAGTGGCAGGCGATTCAGAGGGTCCAGCAGTAAGAAGCTGGTGCCACCCCTAGAGCTTTTGATCACAGGGAAACAATGGTGCTACCACAGCCCAGAAGTGAAGCCCTCCCGTGGGAGCCAGAACCACGGTGAGGGCTTCCTTGTAGGATTGGAGTCCCAGGAGAGAGGGTGCTGTAGTCTCCAAAGCCCAGAGAGAGGGAGGGAAATGCCCCAAACTTTTTCCCATCTTCTGCCAGTGCCCCCACCCCACCTTGGATGAAATTACTAGGGAGCAAAAGGCAGAGGAGCCTGGGAGTGTCATTCCCAATGGGGCAAACAGAACAGGGCATGACCCTGGAGTGGGTTTTTGAGAACAAACAAGAAGCCAGAGAAAATGGCAGTGATGGAAGAGGAGGAGAGCTTAGAGAGGACCCGATCAACGTGAAACACTTAAGGAGAGGTGCAAAGGAAAGGTATTCGACAAAGGAAGGAGAGTCCACTTGCAACTGAGGCGATTCTCAGACTGTTGGCTTTGACCGGATCCTAAAGACTAAGCAGTGTTTCTCCAGGGAGATGGAGGGGAAACCCAGCTCAGGGGAAGAAAAATAACAGCCTGTAAAACAGTGTTGCATTAGGGAAACCTGTACTTGCCGGTAAATGGGGCAGGCATATTGAAGAAAGGCGTGCTATGGACACTGGTGACCCGTCGCGGAGTTTGAGGAAGGTAGACTTGGTCAGAGCAGGGAGGAAGGCCATTTTCAGTAGGCGGTGGTCCTGGCTGAGTGCCTTATGTTTGTTGTAGTGTGGAGTAGAAAAGGTTCGGAAAACCTTAAGACCATAACCAGGCACGCAGTACCCCCTGAGTACCGAGTGTCAGATGGATCCACAGCCGGGAGCTCTCCTGCACAGCCTGGGGGGTTTCAAGCCCACCCAGCAAGTGTCAGGCTACCGGCCACTTTCCTACTTGTCCTTCAGAGCCAGAGAGGCAGTTGATTCTGTGTTAAAGATCAAATACATATTTGTCTGAGTCCTACAGCGCAGGGAGGTGTGAGAGCTCCCCTGCACCGCACTCCCTCCTATTTCCTTTGGTTTCTGCTTGTCCCTCCAGATCTGCCACCCGCCCTTCTAGCACGGCAGGTAGGATATGTCTCCAGGGCTCTCTTGCATTCTGGCTTCTGGTCGGGTTCAGCCAATGGGAGGTGCCGGCTGGAGTCAGAGTGTGGAGGAGAGATGCAGGTGTTTATGCCCTTGCTCCTCCCTGACAGCCTCAGGTGGCTGCCCGCCCTAAGGTGACAGCACATCCGGCCCAGACTAATAGCTCTCCAGTGTTAATAGTCTCTGGATGCTTCTCCCATTCCTTACTCATTCTTTCAACTCCACCCGAACCTCTGTACACAATCCTTGTGTTAAACTTTCTTGGTTAGCCTTTGGAGTGTGCCACGCGTCCCCAGCCAGGCCCATGCCTGGTCCTACCTCCCTAGGAGACTTAAACAGTCACAGAACCTCCATCCACAGGATGTCACAAAACACCTAGATGGTGTCAGCAGGAGAAGGACTCTGTACGTGCATCAGTAGGTCTAACTTCCTCATTTTGCCTATGAGAGTTTAACTGGAGCCCAGATGGGAGAAGCCCGTGTCAAAGCCAAGTGGCAGCCGAATAAGAACAGACTTTCATCCCAGCGTATTCGACACAACATCACACCAATTATTTTTTTGCCTTAACTAAGTAAAAGTAATATTTTTTCTGTCTTCAATTACCTCTTGTAAAACTAAAAAAATAAATGTTTCCATCACAGCAGAACTGCCTTATATAACCAAGAGATTCAATAAGCTGCTATTAAGCATAGCATGTGCTGAAGATAATAGAAATTTATGTTATGCCATATCTCCTTGAAGTTGGTTGTGTTTACAGAATAGAGAATTCCATTTTCCATATTCTGTGTCTGCTCAGTTGGCCTTTCTTGTCTGTGCAGTTTAAAAAGGCATCTAGAATTATAAATCATAACCATTTGCGGGGGAGACAAGATGGGAGGATCCCAGTCATACCCTGCACCTGCTAGCAATGAGCAGCTCGGTTCTTGCGGAGGGCTCGAGAGATCTCTCTCCTATCCTTGTCGAGATGAACGTCCCTGACCATCTGCCCAGCTCCAGGTGAGCTTCCTTAACCATCCCCAACCCCCAGTTAGTGGGGAGAGCCTGTGTCTCTGGCCAGGTGATTAGGCAGGGATGGGAGACACTGGCTCAAGTCAGCCAGTCAGGTTCCTTTCCCAGGAATTTGGAACTAGGACAGGGTGCTTGCTGAAGACAGAGCCCAAGGTACAAAATCATGTATCCCGACAATTCCAGAGCCGTGGGTGGCTGTTTTCCGCCATGTGCATTGGAGAATGGAGAAGTTGGAACCTCAAAGACAGAGTGGTCATTTGGTCTCAGTCCCACCAGGGCCTGCCCACCTTCCTGCCCTGGATCATGGTCCATGTCCTGTCAGAGCCTGTCCAACTTCGTTTTGCTTAAAGCACATGTTGGTTCCTGTTATTTAAAACATGTAGTTATTATTCACACACCCTAAGGACATCCCAGTCAACTGTGAAGAGACAGAGCTTCCTGGAGAGACATATTCAGAAGTTCTAGGCTGAAAGCAGACTTGGAATCTGTCCTGTGAGTCCTGACACTCCCAATAAGCAAAGTTTCCTTCCGTCTAACTTGCAGGAGGTGGCTCAGAAAAACCTCATGTCACCCAGATAAAGAGAGAATTTCCTGCCTAAAAAAATATATAAATATACACACAGATATATACACACACATCTTAATATCGTTACCTCCCCCTCCCCATTGCAGATGAGAAAATGAGGGCACAAGAGGTTAAGAAACACGTACCAAGGTAAAACAACAAGTACGTGGGAGAGGCTGACCTTGGAAGCAGGTCACTCTTTGCACACGACTCTGATTGACTGACAGGCCTCCTGTCTGGAGGAGAGGAACCGACCTGATGATTCTCTGTGTTCAGCCCCATCTGCTTCTTTAGGGCTGGTGTCACCCTGACATCCACGGCTGCTGGAATTGAGATTTTTGCCTGGTGCAGGGTCCTTAGCTCCCCAGCGGGTCTAATCCCGTGGTTCTTCAGCTTTAGCGTGGTCAGAACCACCTGCAGGACTGACTTACACACAGACTGCTGGACTCTATTGCCAGGGTCTGATCCAGAAGGTCCAGGGTGGGGACTGAGGATTGCATTTCTAACAAGTTCCTGGGTGACGCTGCTGCCGCTGTTCTGGGACACCACGTTAAGACGTGGGCTGACCTTGGCATCTGACAGATAAAGACACTGAGATCCAGAAGATGCAAGTGACATTGCCCAGGCCACAGTGAGTACAGGAACCTTACAGCCCAGACCTGCTGCTCCTAGGACCCTTTCTTTAACTCCCATCCATTCTGTTCATGTGCCCTTCAGGGTGACCCCAAAGGTAAGCTCAGGCCAGGCAGGTAATTTTTCAGTTCCTCTAGGAGAGAATGACTTGGGACGCTAAAGTGACAGGGAATGTTCTGACGTGTCTTGGCACTTTTAAAGCCTCTGGGAAAAATTAAAAATAGTAAGAAAGGAAAAAAAAACAAACGCTATTCCTTACCTACTGCTCTTCTAAGAGAGCTCCTTCCTATAGGAAAGGGCCCTGCCTCATCTCTTGGAAATTCTGTATTAGGGAGTAAGGGGGCAGAGCCTGGGAAATGAAGTTCTCATGCTCACGCTGTGTCTTTCCCTGTTTGGGATACGCAGCAGCAATCCCCCTTCTTTGATCTGTGATCTGTTTGAGACCAAAAATGAAACTGGAGGTTTTCTCAGGGACAGTCTGTATGATTTAACTTAAATTTTAACTCACTCACCAGCACTTTCGGAAAATGCTCCTAAAATGTTACTATGAATTTCCGTAAGATCAGAGAGTCCCAGAACTGCCATGTTCCTCTGGAGGGTCCATTCTCCTGGCAGGAAGCACTTGGACTTATGCCATCCCCAGGTGATGATACTGGTGATGATGACAATGATGGCAGCTAATACTTAGGAAGTGCTTACTTACCTAGGTCTTATCTAAGGGCTTTACACGTGTTAATGCTCAGAACAATCTGTGGAGCAGATGATATTACTTTAATCTCATTTCATGGATGTAAAAGCTGAGACACAGAGATGTTAAGTAAGTTGTGCTAGGACACACAGCTAGCGAGTGGCAAAGGCCGGAAGTCAAACCCAGACATCTGGGTTTAACTTCTCACGCCTCTGCCGCTGACAATGGTAACACAGAGTGTGTCTGTCACTTTGTGTTTACTAGACAACATTGCATCAGAGGTGGCATCTGGCAACTCTCAGAGTTGTACCCTGGACAGAATAAGGACTTCAGAGGCAGATAGGCCTTAGGAATCTCTGTCACTTACTACCCAGGAGTAAACCAGCCAATCTATTTCTATGACCTTCTCCGTCTGTGTGTGTGAAAGCCGTAACAACAGCACCCTCCCGGAGCGGGGTGAGCATAAATAGTTCTAGACACGGAGTGTCCAACAGAGCCCCTGGAAGACAGGTGGTGCTCAAGCAGTGTTAGTTCTCTCCTCGCCTTCTCCTTCAAGAACAGAATAAAAATAGTTTTAGACTGCCCCAAGAATAATAGATGAGAGTAAGAATAGCACAGAAGACCTTAGAGAGCATCTAGTTCAGCCGAAACATTTTACAGACGGAGAGACGGAAGCTTGAATAATGAAAGTTGGGTGTAATGGAGAACTTATCAAGGAGTAGGTTGCACAACCTCCTCTACAGGTTTATTTTTCTTTCATTCTTCTTCCTGGAGTAGAATATATTTACATATGCAGTGGCCCTGCCCGAAGGCTGAAAATTAGATCAAATGAATCCTACATGTCATTGGATAATGTATTTTAAGAAAATCTTGTAAACTAAAAAAATTGAAGAAGGTAACTTATAACTTTGAGCATCTTTTATGTATCAGGCACTGTATTTATACCCCTTGCTTGTTTTATCCTAACAACATCCCTGTGGGGAGGATATTACTTCTTTGGTGTGCAAATATAGGGGGAAAATGAGGTCCAGGGAGAAAGAGTAGGGCACAAAAGATAGGAGGTGGTAGATGCAGGATTTGAACCAGGTCTGTCTTGCTCTTGTTTATTTGGAACTCAAACTCTTACTCTTATACAAGTATAAAGGCTTCTTACTTGTGATGTGCAAACATTGTGTGTGTGTCTACACTGATGCTAAGATATACTGATGACCACTTGTCCATCTGGCACCTAATGAAGGATGTCATTTATATGTACATTCAATGGATCTTAAGACCATTGGGTGTCAGAGGCAGAAAGCTGGGCTATTTCATTACAAAGGAAATGGAGATGTACGAGGAGCCCTGACTTTCACCCATGGCTGTTGCTCGTGCCTTGGCTGTTGCACTCCATTTGGCTGTGCACAGAGGGGGTCTCAGATCAGTGGGTCAACAGAGACTTGTCCGACCTGAGCACTGAACAGAAAAGTCAATTACGGAGAAACCACCAACACTTGGGAATAGCTCCTTCTGTGGGTTATCAGACCTTGACATAACTAGAGGGGATTGTAGTCAAGTTGAAGAGCTTTTACACAAAAAGGGAATAGGCTTGTTAAATCTGCTCCCTTTTGGCCCCAAGGGATAGAAATAAGGCCATGAGATGGAAGTCACGGGGGCCCGGACTGGCCTTGACATACAAAAAAACTGTTCGTTCATCAGAAGTGTGTCAAGATGGAAAGGCTGGCTTTGTAAGACAACAAGATCCCTGTCACTGGAAGTGTACAAATGCAGGCTGCATGAATGTTTTTAGGGGGTCTTGAAGATGACATTCAAGCAGCAGATCGCTGATTGTATCAAGTGAGATTAGAGATTCTGTCTCTTTTTGTTTTTAATGCAGGATATTATGTGGGCACAAACATTTTGGTTATACGCAATGCGTTTGCCTCGCCCACACCAGGGCTACAAGCAAGTCCTTCCCTGATACAGTGCACTCCATTTCCATTAGTTGTGCTACCACGTGAGCACCTTAGTGTTGATCAGTCAGTACCAATTTGATGGTGAGTACTTGTGGTGCTTGTTTTTCCATTCTTGTGATACCTCCCTTCGAAGGATAGGCTCAAGCTCTATCCAGGATAGTACAAGAGGTGCTAATTCACTATTGTTTTTTTTTTTATGATGAAGTAGTATTCCATGGTATACATATACCACATTTTATTTTTTTAATTTATTTTTTCAGCATATTATGGGGGTACAAATGTTAAGGTTACGTATATTGCCCTTGCCCCCCTCTCTTCTCGAGTAATCCACTCATGTATTGATGGGCCCTTGGGTTGTTTCCACATCTTTGCAATTGTGAATTATGCTGCTATAAACACTCGAGTGCAGATGTCTTTATTATAGAATGTCTTTTTTTCCTTTGGATAGATACCCAGCAGTGGGATCGCTGGATCAAATGATAGTTCTAATTTTTTGCTCTTTGAGGTATCTCAAAATTACTTTTCACAGGGATTGTACTAATTTGCAGTCCCACCAGCAGCGTAAGAGCATTCCAGTATGTCTATATCCATGCCAGCATTTGTTGTTTGGGGACTTTTTGATAAAGGTCATTCTCACTGGAGTTAGGTGATATCTCACTATAGGTTTGATTTGCATGTCCATAATGATTAAAGATGTTGAGCACTTTTTTATATGTTTGCTGGCCATTAGTCTATCTTCTTTTGAAAAGTTTCTGTTCATGGCCTTTACTCATTTATTGATGGGGTCGTTTGATTTTTTCTTGTTGATTTTCTTAAGTTCTAGATAGATTCTTATTATCAGCCCTTTACTGGATGTGTAGAAAGCAAATATTTTCTCCCATTATGTAGGTTGTCTATTGTCATCTAATCTTTGACAAAGCAGACAAAAATATACATTGGAGAAAAGAATCTCTATTTAATAAGTGGTGCTGGGAAAACTGGATATCCACATGCAGAAGATTGAAACTGGATCCCCACCTCTCACCTCTCACAGAAAATCAACTCGTGGTGGACAACAGACTTAAACCTAAGGCGTGAAACCTTAAGAATTCTGGAATAAAATGTTGGGAAGACTCTTTAAGACATTGGCCTAGGCAAAGAATTTATGAAGAAGACCCCCAAAGCAATCACAGCAGCAAGTAAAATAAACAAATGAGACCTGATCAAATTAAAAAGCATCTGCACAGCCAAGGAAACTATCATTAGAGATTCCTTCTCTTAAATCTGGGAGAAGGTTCTGATGACATTATAGCCAAGAAAGTGAAGAATACCCAAATCTCAGCCTCATCCCAGTGACCCCTTCCTTGTGAAGTTCTTGAGAAAACTCTACTTACAAGGAGCAATGAAAATAAGAAACAAAACCAGCATTTTGTTATTGATTGGGTCAGTGTGTTTTTTTCCCCAAGGGTATATATATGGTATAGCTGGGTTAGAGCAAAATCTCATCTATACATCCAT
Organism: Cheirogaleus medius; assembly: GCA_008086735.1. NCBI lineage: Eukaryota > Metazoa > Chordata > Mammalia > Primates > Cheirogaleidae > Cheirogaleus > Cheirogaleus medius. The sequence continues at coordinate 26,549,099 of VBSM01003169.1, read as the reverse complement.
CAGGGTTTCTACCTTCCCTCAAGTCCCAGTGGATACTAAGATCACAAGCTCCCTGGCTTGCTGCACTGATCGTGAAAACAAAACGATGACATACTTGTCAGATACGCATGCAAGGAAGAAAGGAGAGGAGATCCCAAGAGCTGAATACCAAGTGGGCTCTAGCTCAGCTTCCAACCCAGCTGCATGCAGAAACACGGAGGGAAGACCCATGTGTATTTATGCAATGTTATGATGCATGGTGACTCTGTGCACTGTCAAATGTGCCACGATTTATGGTCTTGACTATGAACCTGGTAACTCCCTTGCCTTGTAGAGAAACTAACAGGGTTGGGGGAGAAGAAACTTCCCTCCCATCTGTACCTTCTCCCTCTGGCACTTAATAATGTATTAGACTATGGAAGGGCCAATGAATAGAAGCTGCAGTAAGCTGAATTGTTGAATCAATATTAGGAAGGGTTTATAATGGAGCTGCTCCAAACTATAACAGGTGGATGATCACAGCACGAGTTCTCTTAGAGCAGGAACAAATTCTTTATTATCTCTGTAGCCTCCAAGATGCTGGCACCGAACATGTGGCAGAGCAAGTGTTGGGGAACGGTTTGTGGAGTCTGGGCTGAGTACATTGCTACAAAGGAGCTCAGAGACCAGATGACTGTTAAGAAGTGCTTCTTGCATGCGATTTATCATTATACTAAACAGCCTCTAGATTTCACATCTAAAAGTCTGTGACTTGAAGTTTAGGACTTATTTGTGTGTTTTAAAATGGATTGGACACATTGTGAACCCTTAAACTGTAAAACTACTCTTCTAAGGGTATGAGTGTAGCTTTTAGTGATGGGGGAAATTGAGATTCTTAGAAAGAGTTAGTTTTGAAGTCAGAGAGACCGGGGTTATGGTAACAATTACATGAAATAACAGAAGGAGATAAACTGGCCTGGCTCTGAATACCAGCTCTGCCACTGTGGGGGAAGGAGAGAGTCCAAGTGGGAAGCTATGGGTGAAGGAATCTTAGGCTGCTCAAGCTAGACACAACTGTACAGATGTTGTCATATTCATTCTATGAGCCAAGCCTATGGTCACAATTTGAAAATTCCCAAGTGATATCTTCCTTGTCTCTCATGGCTGAGTGACCTTCGAGGTAGCTTCTAAAACTCAAATCCAGTTCTGTATGCTATTTCCTTTTATATACACAGTTTTCTGTACTTTCTATTCTTTCCACATTGAACACGACTCTCATATTTGTATCACCAACTTGAACCTCTTCTTTGAACTTCAGATATGCAACTGCACCCTTGCCATTTGTACTTGGATGTCTAACGAACAGCTCCAGCTTAGCATGCCCCAAACCTGCTCCTCCAACAGCCACCTGCATCTCAGAAGGTCACAATTCTGGCTCTCCAGTTGATCAGGCCAAACCCTTGAGGTCATTCTTCACACATTGCTCTTTGTCACTAGCCCAGGTCTAATCCATGGCAAACCTGTTGTCTCTCCCTTCAAAGTAGAACCCGAATCTTATTTTGAAGTAGATTATGTTACTGTTATCCAACTGCCCTGACTTCTTTCTGTGTGATGCTCCTCTCTGTGGGAAGCATTTCCATCCCCGCTGTGTGGCACTCAGGGGCAGTCCTGTGGCTCACTCTGGCCAATGTTTCTTTACAACTGGCAGTGCTCAGATGGAAGATACTTGAGTTTGCAGTAAAGATAACATGAATTAGAGCCACAGACATTTCACAACCACATGCACCTTAGCAAGCAATAAACCTTTTTTCTATGCCACTAAGACAGTAGGGATCTTTTGTTATTCGGGCATTCCATAGCCTATCCTGACTGATACAAACCACTTCTCATCACTTCTGTGACCACACCAGTCCAAGCTTCTTTCATCTTCTACAGGGAGTACTGAAATACCCTCCCTATTTCTACTTCTCCCCCCATAATTATTTTCAACATGGTAGCTGAAGCGATCCTTTAACAAAATAAATTGGATCGTGTCATTCCTTCACTCAAAATCTTCCAATGGCTTCTCTTCTTATTCACAATTAAGGACAACATCCTTACATGCTTGTTTACAAAAGGCCCTATATGACCCTACAGGGTTCTTTCTGCCACTCCCATCCCCAGCACCACTATCTTTTGGACCCCATATCCCACTCCTCTCCTACCACCCACTGCTCTCAGCCACACTCGCCTCCTTGCTGTTCCCCAGGCATCCCAAGTACGATCATGCCTCTGAACCTTTGCACTGGCTGTTCCCCCTGCCTCGTTGGTCTTCCCTCTGATATCCCTGTGGCTTCTCTACCACTTCCTTCTGTTCCGTGCAGTGTTCCTCTGCCTTACTATCTACCTTCGAGCTCTCCTTCTCCTGCTACCATGCTTTATTTTTCTCTCTCATGTATAGCATCATCGGACATACTATACCTTCACTTTATATTTACCACCTGTCTCCTCCATCTAAAATTTAAACTTCATGATGGCAGGAACTTGTCTTGTTAATAATATAATAGCTGTATAACCCAGCACCTTGACTTGTATCCATCACAGAGATCAGTAAATATTTGCAGAATGGATGAAAAAGTAAACTTTTTAAAACCAGAAAGAATAAATAAAACAAAACAGGGTTATAGAGAGAAGAATGTGTTTCTTTTTTTTTTTTTTTTAAAAGCAATTTAGTGGTGGTGGAGACAGATATTCACACACAAACGCGTCTCAAATTTTAGGACCACATTAATGAATGCTATGATGTGAGTGGCATCTCTGATATATTAAGCTTCTCACTGTGAATTCAATTGGCACCCTGTACAGTTGGCACAAATTTACTCATTTTTCACTTAAAAATAAAACTCCTTTTAAAAACTGTCCCTGTTCTACTGATAACAAGAATTAAAAAAAAAAAAGGAAAAGCCTAAATCAAAAATTACCATATTTTATATTTCTCTGTAGCCCTTTATGGTTTTCAAAGATCTTTAACATTCTTTGTCTTTCAGAAGAACTTTACTGAGGGACAGAGACTGCCCTCCCCATTTACAGATGGGGAAGTAGAGGCTCAGGAAGGTGCAGTGATTTGCCCAAACTCCTAACGGCACAGAGGTGGCAAGGCCAGAATTCTAACCAGTTAGCCATCCTAATCCTGACACCAGGGATAATAATCTTTTTTACTCTCCACGCTATCTCCCTTGATTTAAAGTAGTACAAAATAAAATCATACAAGTGACAATCCTTTGCAAATGGTAAAGCATATGACAAATGTTCTTCTTGTTATATTTATTACTGCTGCTACTACCATTTACGGGGTGTATTTGGAAAACTGTGACCTAATCTGGAAGTGAAGGGTTTGGACAAAAGCGTCTTCCAGGGTCTTTTTCAACCTGCATCGTTGATGATTTATTTTCCTTTAAGATCCTCTGGCATTACTAAATGGGCCTGGGCAAGTCCTTCCAGAAAGGATCAAAGAAAGGGCTGTCAGGGAGGAGAGACAAACATGAGAAAGTTCAGCACCTCAAAAAAAAAGTAATTATTTCAGAGCAGGAGAAGCCAGCCAAAAAAACACCACGCTCGCGGGTTTCAAATGAAAGTGTCTTTTCAACCACGGCTTTAATGGAAACCACTAATGAATCAGGGTACCTGGTAAGGAATAAATAACAACTTGAAAGGGGTTTAGGGCTCAGGCAGAATGCAGAGGCTGATCTAAGAGAGTCGATCAGGACACGGAAGGTTGTTTTTCTTGTGCTGGAAGGAAGTTGCAGCAAGTGTGTTCATCATTTATTCATTCATTCGGCAAGTGCTTAGTAAATGCCTACTATGTGCCTGTCATTGTTCTCAGAGACAGTGCACTTTCCAGCTGTGATAGGAAGTAGGGAAGCTAACAGGAAACAAGTTGGTCAAGATGGTGTGATATCTCATGGCTTAAATATTCAGCTTCTTTCTTAAATATTAAAGTGTTGGAAGGAGCCACATCGGTGGCTGGATGACAGGGTAGAATGAAAAGGAAGCATTTGTCGGGGAGGCCACTCCCTGTACTAGGTTGCTAGGGCTGCCATAGCAAAGTGCCACAAACCAGGTGGTTTAAACAACAGAAATTTATTATCTCACAGTCCCGGAGACTAAAAGTCCAAAATCAAGGGGTCAGCAGGGTTGCTTCTTTCAGAAGGTATAAGGGAGGATCCATTCTAGGACTCTCTCCTTGACTTGTGGATGAGCATCATCTCCCGTGTCTCTGCACACTGTCTCCCTCCTCTCCACGCATCCCTCTGTATCCAAAGTTCTTTTTCATATAAGGACACTGTCATATTGGATTTGGGCTCACCCTGATGCCCCCATCTTAACTTGATTGTTTCTGTGAAGACCTTATCTCCAAAGAAAGTCACATTCTGATATGCTGAAGGTTAGGAATTCAACATGTGAACTTTGGGGGAGACACAATTCAACCATACTTTCAACCCATAACACACCCCTTCTCAGGTACAAACAGCCACCGATAGGGGGTGGACAAGGAGGTAGTTTAGCTCAGTTCAATTAAAATTTGGTGAAAGCCTAGCAATCGGTCAGATACTAGGTATATTCGGAGATGACTGGGACATGTTCTTTCCATGAGCAGTCATTGCATTCATGTTGTGATCTTGTTTGGTAGCTTGTCACTAGAGGTCAGGATCTCCGTGAGGCCCTAGGTACATAAATATGAATAAGAGATGACCCTAACTGCCCAAGAAATATACAGAAACAATTACTATAAAACGTGAAAGTGCATCTAACCCAAGGGACAGCATCACTTTGGAGGTGACATTGGAACTAAATCTGAAGGATGGATGGGAGTTATCCAGATGTGACTAGGTAACTGTGTTCATCCTCTGCTACGTCAGTAGCCTGCAGGCTGGGGACCCAAGGAGGAGTTGATGTTGCGGCTCGAGCTGAAAGGCAGATTGCAGGCAGAATTCTCTCTTTCTCGGGGAAGTCAGTCTTTTTTCTCATAAGGCTCATTCAATTTGTTGGAGGAGGTGCACCCACATTATGGAGGCAATCTGCTTTATTCAAATACTGATTTAAATATTACTCTTATCTAAAAAATACATTTACAGCAGCATCTAGACTAGTGTTTGACCAAATATCTGGGTACTCTGGCCAAGTTGATGCATAACATTAACCATCACACCCTGTGTTCCCAGTGTACTTGGGGACACAGAGGGTGCTCACATGCTCTGGTCTTACTCTCACACAAACTCCTGGTACATTCTGCCCCATTCCTCTTGGTACCTGGTGGTCCTATACACCTGCTCACATATGGCCTGAGTGTTGCTAGGAGACACTCTCACATGGCGATTGGTCATCTGGTCTGTGGAGATTCCAAGCACATGCAGGACATTGACTACACTTACTTAGAGGGAGAAGGTTGGCAGATGGAGTCTCAAAACCCAGGGTGATGTGCTCCCTCCTGAGATTCCCAGGTGCTTGGTGTGCAAGATCTGAGAGCAAAGGGTGATGTTGCCGTGGAAGACGAGACTGCCCTGGGGAGGCATCTCTCGGGCTGCAGCACCTGGTTGATTTTCCTACCTAGGACAGCTCCAACCCTTATCAATTGTTTAACATACACCCAGCATCATTCTAAGTGCTTTATAGTAAATCCTCATAGAATTCCTATGTGGCTGCTATTATCATACCTACTTTACAAAGACACTGAGGCACAGAAAGATATTAATATTAAATTTGCAAAGGTTACAGAACTGGTGTGTGGCAAAATTTGATTTAAGCTTAGGCCATCTGAATGCAATGTCCATTCTTTTAAGCATTGCATTATGCATGCACACAATGCACACACACCCTGCAAAACCACTTGTTTTGTCCTCCCTCGAAGGTAAAGCAGGTCTCGCTTCTTAGAGACATTCCTTTATGCTGAGTGACCCCAACTCCACAAAGGTTGACAAAAGGACGTGCTGCACCTCCGAGAACCCAAGACACAAATTGACTCTCAGTGGGTCACACCTGCCTCTGTGTTTGCTGGGCAATCTGCACTGCCTAGTATAGCAATGTGGGAAACAGGAATCCACCCGTATAATTATGCTATAAATTATACTGACATTGTGGAAGGATCTTGAGGCTTTCAGTTCTTTTGTTCTTTAATAGTTAAGCTAAATATTTTGGTCTTATCTCAAAATAATATTTATTTTTTAAAGTATCTTCATTCTTCATTTGAGAAGCTACAAATGTACTTCATAGAAAAAATATTTCTTAACCTTTCCATATTATTCACAGTGTCTAAACCAGGGATATATGCTAGATAGGCTAATAAATAATCGTATTGTGACTCCTTCGGGTATTTCTATCATTTCAGTTCATTAAGTTGTCAAAATGTAAATGTGTTTATGCTGAATTGCTGAAACATCTAACCACATTCATGCTCTGTACTGCCACTGAAATTATCCCCCATGTCCCATTTTCTTCAGAAACCAAACTACGAATTCTTTAACACAACATTTAAGTAACTCTCCTAATCTCGCCTATTCTACTTTTCCAGCCATATATTTTACCAGTTTCACAAATTTTCCTAACACATCGTGTGTCTTCACAGCTATGTACTTCTGCTTATACTATTGCCTCTTTTTGGAATGACCATCTCTCGTTTTTCTCAGTGTAGACTGAGAAAATAAATAAATAGATCCTCATTTATTCTTCAAAACTCAGTTGAGAAATCACTTTTCCCATGTAGTATTTATTAACAACCCTAGAGTTGGCTATTCCACTTTGTACACCCGTAATTCTAGTACGTGATAAAATGGCAGCACATAATATAATACATTATGATCTTAGAAACACATTCATTCCTGTATCCTAAATATCTGTCTAAGCCAGGACCTGGCATGAGCTATAGACTCATGAAGTCTTTTTTGAATGATTTCACTGCTCCCATTTCCTTTCCAAAAACCAAGCTGGTGAGAATGGCACATAGAATATCCCAAAACTTAGTAATCAGAACGATCAGGTTGCTTTGACATGTAGTCATCTAATACCATGAACCACTGACTGAAAACCAATCACAAAACATACCGCACATGTTGAGCAGGTTTTAAAATTTAAAAACCTGAACAAGAAATGCTCATAACCCCCTGGATTCTACTGAGTTAATTTATAAGACCCAAAATGTATTCTATTGCCAACCATTAAAAATTCCTTTTAAAAAAATACAATTTTATGTATCTTTTTAAAGTGTTGGGTTTCTTGATTATAGAAGCAGATCCCACTATTTGCACAAAATTGAAAAATACAATAATGTAAAAAGGAGAAAATAAAAACAATACATACAATTCTACATTCTTTAAAATAACCACTATGAACAATTTGATGTGTTTTATTGTAGCCTTTTTTTCCTAATAGTATATTATATTAAAAATTAGTGACAAAGTTTAATGAAGGTTTTTACTATTCTATCCTTTTCACTTACTAATATTTTTGAACTATTTTCCAAGCCATTAAATATTACTTGAAAACATGATTTTTTATGGCAGAATACTCTCTGCTCACATTTACTTAGCTGTACTCCTCTTGTTGCATATTTAGATTGTATCCTTGTTGTTCTTTTGCTTCTATAAACACTGCTGTGATGCACATGCTTGAACATAAAGCTTTCTGCAAGATTAGCTTGCATGCAGAGGCAGGATAATGTCCTTAAGGTTATATCTCCTGTGCAGAGATTATGTGGATATAAATTTATGGACTATGTATACTGTACAGACCCAGTTTGGGGGAGTCCAGACTGAGGGACAAGGATGAGCCTGGCCACTGGCCATTCCCTGACCTGTCTGACCAAAGGGCAGTCCTCAAGTGATGGAGCTGGATGGGTATGTGGGCGGGGCCTTCGGTCCTGAGATGAAGGGCTTTGGGTCCAGAAGAACATCACGTTGTGCACTTAAAGAGAAAATGCCACATGGTACACAGTAGCTTTACCCTCCTTCAGGACGGGGAGGGCTCCAGCTGCAGGGCCCGCTGACTGTCCCACTTAGGAGAATGGTAGCACCAAACAAGAACTGTGTGAGGCAGGGAACAGGGAAAGCCTCCAAGACAGCAAAGGTAGCTCAAGGCTCCATATCCAAAGGCAGCACCAACTCAAGCCCAAACAAAGATGCGATTCATGTCCCAAAGGTCTGACCCAAGGGCAATCTAGTCAATGCAATACAACGAGCAGCGTGCCACCGGCTTTGAACTCTCCTACCTACCCGAGTTCTAATTCTGGCATTGCCTCCTGCCAGCTCTTTGATCTTGTGCAGGTGTGTAACTACTCAGTGTCCCAACTCTTCATTGTAAGACAGAGTTAATAATGTCTAATTTGACTTACAGCTGTAGGAGCTAGAAGTGCTTTATGAAATGCTCAGAACAGTGTTGTGGGACATAGCGTACAGTCTGCAAGTCATAGTAGCAAGAAAAATAAAAGGGAGAAAGAGACATATACTATGTCAGGTTTTAGGGGAAATAAACTCCGAGCCAGAGATGTATGTGCAGAAGGTTTCAAGACCCTGAGAGAGTGAGGGAAGCAGGACAGGATGGGGGAGAGGTTGAACTGCCATGATGCTGCAACAGAGACCTTGGGATGGCCCATCTAGGTTGTCTTGAATCGAAGCTAGGGGTCCATGCTCTGCTCCCAAGAAATGACAAGACACTGGGTGCAGACTGATCCTAGGGAGGTGTGACTTTGGTGAGGCAGCTCCCCTCAACCTCTTACAGTACCAGGTAGAATGAGCATGTTCACCCAAAAGAGGAGATCTAGTTGGGATCTAGCTGTCAAACCACTGCATCTACCGCAAGGAGAAAATCTGCTGCTGATCAAATGCTTCTACTGCGTTCCAGGCACGGTTCCAAGTTACAGATGTTAACTCATTTACTCCTTGAAACAGCCCAATAAGGTAGGTACAGAGTTTTATTGCTGAGGACACTGAGAAAGATTAAAAGATTGAGCCAATATCCCCCGGCCATACCTGCCAGAGGCAGGATTTGAACCCAGGCAGCCTAACTCCAGAGTCTGTGCTCTCAACTTCAAGGATAATAACAAACAATCTCTGCTCTGGAGGGACGACTCACTACTTCATCTGATGTGGGGCAAATTCTGGTTAAAGGCAGTATGTTGGTTTTCTATTGCTGCCATAACAAATTACCACCAATTTAGCAGCTTAAAACCACACCCGCTGATCTCACAGTTCTGTAGGTCAAAACTCTGGCACAGTGTGGCTCAGCTGGGTCCCTTGCTTGGAGCCTCACGGTGCTGAAGTCAAGGTGTCAGAAAGGAAATGTTTCATTCTGGAACCTCTGGGGAGTGCATCCATTCCGACCTCAGCCGGGTTGCTGGCCAATTCTGTTCCTCGTGGTTGTCAGGTCGCAGTCCACGTTTCCCTGCTGGCTGTCATCTGGAAGTCAGTCTCTGCTCCTAGAGGCCGTTCACATTCCTTCTCACGCTTTCCAGTCCTCCTTCCCTAGCAGCAGCAGGTTGAGCCCCTCTTGGGCTTCCCATTTTTCCGAATTTTCCTTTTGCCACATACTTCTTACTCCAGCCCCTTTTCTGCTTTTAAGGGCTCTTGTGATTAGAGTGGGCCCTTCCATTATCCGAGATAATCTCCCTTTCTTAAGGTCCATAAACTTAATTACAGCTGCAAAGTCCCTTTTGTTATGTAACAGCATATTCATAGGTTCCAAAGATGAGGGAGTGGTCACTTTTGGGAGACCATCCTGCCTACCGAGGTAGTTCGGAGCAACAGACACTCCTGGTCTGTCATCTCAGTGACTGTTCACCATGAGCTTTGCCTTCAACTCAGGCGCACCTACTCCTTACCCATGGGACCAGCGCCTGACGATGATGAGGGTGGGTGCCACGATTCAATTATAGCTGTTATTTTGGATCTTTCTCTCTCCTTAATGTTTTATCCTACTTTGTTCTTGAATTTTTCTGGATTTTGGTCTTCTTGTTTTTATCTCCCCCTTCTAACTCTGTCCTTGTCTCCTGGGCTTATTGATAGGATGGAGCTTCCCGGGTCTTCTCCATGTCACCTGCCATAACAAGTCTCCTTCTGTGGTTGGCCCATCCAGGGAACCCCTCCACCTGCCTGGCTCCCCTACACTTCCTGTGGCCTAGGCTGCCCAGCCTCCGCCTCCGTCTCTACCTCCACCTTCCTCTGCTCCTAATTCCTCTGCACGGCAGGGACTCCATCATGTTCATATCTGTAGCCACAGCTTCTAGGATAGTGGTGGCAAAGGGTAAGCAATCAATACAAGCTTGCTGAATTTCGAAAGGAAGGAGGATGGATGGATGGATGGTTAGATAAATGAATTGGATGAACAAAAGAGCTCAATTAGTTATTAGCATTGCCCTTTCCTAAATGCGATGATTCATGAGTCAGGCCAGCAGGGTGAAACTCAAATGTATTTTCCTTTATAGTTTATTTATTAAACAAATATTTACGGAGTGCCTACTATAAATTAGATTCTATAATAGGTTCTGTTGGTGATAAATAAGACATGCCCCTTGATCTGAGAGAAGTTTACTTTCCATCAGGGAGTGTAGCTATGTACATAGTAGCTTCAGCCTCTCCCCCTGTGTCTTCTGACCCATCCTTCCTGGTCCGAGCTATCTATATTCCTGCCATTCTGCCTCTCCCTCCTAAGTCACTCCCAGCCCCACAGCCCCTGCCACTAATCTTGTAAAGAAAGAAATTTCTCATCCTAGGCTATGCCTTAGAAACTAAATATTAAGAAGGATTTGGGAGCTGGCTAAATGTCTTTATTGGCAAGAAAGGGAATACAAAATAATTTTAAAAGAATTTTGTTATTTTGATTGTTTACTGGCTCCTCTTGAGGTCATTTGCACTTAACTCCCATTCTTTCTGGCATAGATAGCTCGATTTTGGTACTGGTTTCATAATCAGAACTAAGTAAGAAAAGTAACAGGGCCATGGCCAAACAAGATCACCATGAGCTTCGGGACCAGAGCGGCTGGGATTTTCTTGTTCTTTTTTTTCATTCTTTTGATTGAGGCAAAAATCGCGTAATATAAAATGAACCACATTAAAGTGTAGAATTCAGTGGCATTTAGTATATTCACAATGTTGTGCAACCACGTTTTTGTTTCTGGTTTCTGTCACTTAGCATAATGTTTTTGAGGTTCATATATATACATTGTAGCATATATATCAACACTTCATTCCTTTTATGGTTGAGTAGTATTCCATTGCATGGATATACTATACTTTGTTTATCTATTCTTACACTGATGAATTTTTTAGTTGTTTCCACCTTTTGGCTATTGTGATTTATGCTGCTATGACCATGCATGTACATGTATTTCTCTGAGTCCTTGTTTTTGATTCTATTGGGTTTCTACCTAAGAGTGAAATTACTGGGTCATGAAGTAATTTTAAGTTTTTGGGAAACAACCAAACTGTTTTCCACAGCAGCTATAATATTTGATGTTTACACCAGCAATGTACAAGGGTTCCAAATTCTGCACATCCTTGCCAACGCTAGTTATTTTTCTTTTCTTTCTTTTTTTTTAAATTATAACTTTCCTAGTCAGTGTGAAATAGTATCTCACCCCTTACTCATATTTTTCCTGTACCTCATTCTCAATTGCAAAGGGCTTATTCTTCAGAATTTTTGCCTCTTTTATGTTAACATGGGTCTCCCCATCTCTAGAAAACCCCAAAGTCCTTACACACTCCAGCCTAAGCCCTTGTGCTTTGCAAGGGACGCCTTCTGGGTTCTTAGAAGACATCGGAAGATCCGAGTTCCAGCCGCTGCACACAGCTTCCTAACGGAGTGATTTGGAGGAAGCTACTTTATCTGTAGAGCCTCAGTTTCCTCATTTGCTTACTATTTTGGGATTAACCCTTCCTCGCTGAGTTGGTGTGGGACTCAAAGAGGCTGTTAATTATAATATAAATGTTTTGTTGTGTTAACATTGCCCGGAAGGATTGGGTCTTTTTTGATTGTTTCCCTAGCACAGTATCTGGTCATGATAGAGAATTAATGATGAATTAATGAACAACTATTATTATTGTTAGGATTTCACTGTTAAAGCTCATAGGAATGACATAGAGATAGAGAAGATATTCTAGTTTTTCTTTAAACAGAGAAGTTTAATAGATAAAGAATGTTCAGCTGGAAAATGCGTAAACCTGGCTTTGCAACAGGACTCCTGCCTCTCCCAATCCGTACAATCCTGGTCCACTTGCCAGGCTCACTGGGGACCCATTTTCCACCAGGCACATCTTGTGCCATAGTCCTGGTCACAGCATGAGGTGGGAAGGCAGAGCTAATAAGGTGTCAATTCATGGACCATCCATGCCCCTGGCTTCACCTGGGGAAAGAAGGATACAGTCCTTTCCATGCATGGGGTACACTGAGTCTATGTCCCTACCTGAGAAAAGGGTCTCTGACCCCAACCACCCATACCTGGTCCTAATATCTACAGATCAGGATACTTCAATTTCAGGCTTCCCACGTTGGGTTTCCCCATCATCTATTTCATTCTTATACTTTGAACAAAATGATATTATTCTTACTACTATATAAAATATTTTATCTGTAATTTCTATGCATTGGGAGCATAGAACAAAGGTTCAGAACAGGCTCATGTCTCTAAATTGACCTTCATTATTCTTTGTACCGTTTTATTAACCAGGCCTGTCTGGGTCACACCACACTCCTCCATTTATGAATAAATAGATATTATAGATAGATAGAATCTCAGAAAGTAACTTATACAAGTCTTACTATGTTTGGTCTTTATAGCATCCCTATTATTATTCTCATTTTACAAAAAAGGCACTAATTTGACATGTTCAAGATGCCCATAGGAAATTGGAACCTCATTTTATTCTGACTCCAGTACCATTAGATGTGGCAAGTGTACACACTCCATGGCTGTGAGGAAGCAATCACATGTGTATTGCATGTGCATGCACACACACACACACACACACACACACAGTAAATATATTTTTGGACCCATGCTGCTAATCAAAGAAAGGATGTTTGCTTAGCACTTGTCGACACCATCATTTCAGCTATTTAAATAGCAGAAGAATTGTTCACTTGTGTTTCCCTCTTGGACTGTGGAAGATATGAAGCTCTTTTCAGTGGACCCAGCCTATTAGAGGCAACAGAAGCGGGGGGTGCCCTTTGCCCCTTCACACCCCTTTTCCAGAAGCCACAGGATGCGGAGGTCAGAGCACTGCTTCCGACAGTAATGGGCTGTAATTGAGTTCTCCGTTTGTTTTAACTGCCTGGGTGTGATTGCCTGTGAAATGGTTTGATTTTATTCTCTTTGTGAAGCTGCGTCAAGCCCCATTTGAAATAACAAGCACCTTGCTTTCTCTTGCTCTGCTCAAAGTGGGGATGAGTGGAGGGAAAAGGGAGAGGATGCTGCTAAGAGCATGCAGACGGACTGTGAGCAATCACGTGCAGACGTCAGCACGCAGATGGGGGAGGCAGTGCTGAAAAACGGCCCCAGGCTACCTTGGCAGATGACAGGTGGAATATACATCTGGAATCTTCCACACGTCTCCTCCAATGAGCGGCTCTTCCATGAGGCCTGAGCAGGCAAGCACTGGATGAGATCTGCCCCATTTCCGTGGACAAGGATAATGACCTCACTAGGGACAAGGAGGAGAGGTCAGAGGTTAGACTCACTACTCAGGGCGTTATAGAACCCACCAGAGAAGTTCATCCTGCCTTGTCTTGGCTGTTTCTTACAGTGGCAGGGCTCAGAGCTGTGATGTCCAGTTTGGTGGACACTAGCCACACTAGCCACACGTAGCTACTGAGCACTTGAAATGTGGCTGACCTGAGAGGTAAAACACACCTGATTTCAAGGGCTTAATGTGATAAAAGAATATGAAATACATTGAAATGATGATATTTTAGATATATTGGCTTAAATAACGTATATTAAAATTAATTCCACATGTTTGTATTTTATTGTGACTACTCGAAAATTTAAGATTACATTTATGGCTCACATTGTATTTCCATTGGCAGTGCTGGTCCAAAGGCTTCCCCAAATCCCACATCCTCCCTTAAGCTACAGCATAGATAAACCAGCCTGGGTATTATGCATTGTTTTACTAAGTAGAACTTCTTCTTCTTCTCTGCCCTCCTTGAGAAAGCATATTAAAATGCAAAGGAGTGAGAATTATATTATCATAGAAATTACCTTGAAACTAGTGCTTCAGAAAAGTGAATCATTCAACACTGTTGCGTTTTCTTACTTTCTTCTTTTTATTTTTTTAGAGATGGGATCTCACTCTGTTGCCCAGGCTGGAGTGCAGTGGCATGATCATAGCTCACTGCAACCTCCAACTCCTGGGCTCAGAGGATCCTCCCTCCTTAGCGTCCTGAGTAGCTGGGGCTACAGGTGCATGCCACCATGACTGGTTCTGTTGTGTGTGGGTTTTTTTTCTTTTTTTATTTCAGAGTTTTATGGGGCTACATGGTTTTGGTTACATGATTTGCTCTTGTACAGTATGAGTCAAAGTTGTAAGTGTGCCCTTCACCCAGATAGTGTGCACTATACCCATTAGGTGTGAATTTACTCATTCTCTTCTCCTCTTCCACCTGCTTGCTTTCCCTTGAGTTTTACTTCCTAATGTGCACATAAGGGTTGATTGATTAGTTCCAATTTAGTATTGAGTACATGTGGTGTTTGCTTTTCCATTAAACAATAAAAACAATTCTTAGTGTTGTTGTTTAATTAAGAGCAAATTCTTTATGCAATACAAATATCAATGAGACCCCTCCCTAACTGTTGAGATTTAAGTTAATTTCGCCTTGATGACTTTTAATCCCATGGCCCATGGAAGTCTTCAATTCTTGCTAGTATTGAGGGTGGTACAAGCAGGTAGGAGCTATGTTCTAGTCCCTACTGCCTTCTGGACCCTGATTTTCTCATCTCTCCACCACATGGAGTAGTCACCATCATCAGTTTCCACCACAAAGAATCTGCACACCAGGAATTCATGACTTCAGAAGGCTTTAGTGAAGACTGGAGCAGAGGGGGTGCTTCCTGGAGAAAATCACATGGAACTGTGCAGAGACTTCTACCATTTGGCCGGTTTATCAGTCAGTATTTGCTAGGCCTGCCTCACCCCGGTGTTGGGTGGTGTAGACTGTAAAGCCCCCTACAAATGTAAGGCCCTAGCACAGGACAGGCCGGAGTAGGAAGGGTTGTATTTCTAGGATATGAAGGAGCTCTCAAGTACCCAGAATTTACCCAGATATGCATCAGAAATCATGATAAGAAACCAATTTGCAAGGTGTCCATCCTGCACTTGAGAAGCCTGAAAACTAAGAGGGAGACAGCGTATCATGATGACTAAATGAACACCAGGTATGATCAGGCTCCAGAGGGAAAACATTCTTGGGAATGTTTTCAGTAGCCCAGAAAGCTGGGATACTGAGTTAGAAGAACCATAGTCAACCAGGTCTAGACCCTCAGATGAGGAAATAAGAAGGAAAATAAAGAGGAAGAGGAGAAAGAAGTGGAGGGGGCAGAGAAGAAAAAGAGAGAGAGAGAATATGTACATCTCATAGCTCATTACTGGCAATGTACAAACAACCTATTGCATCTTCTGATCCCCCAGAATATGTTGGGAATAAATTGGCATGTTGTAGGTGCTTTAATTAATCAGGATATTTAACACTAGATGCTAAAACAACCAACCTGAAAATAAGTCTCAGTGGTTTGACACAACAGAAGTTTCTTCCTCTCTCTTTCACCAAGGGCAACTTTTGGTTCATATAGCTTGGAAGAACATAGGCTCTCTCCAGAAACTGAAACAACTCTCAAAACCCCATGTTCTCCAGAAACCCCAACTCTGTCCACTCAATTTCCATCTGTTAAAATTTGCATGTAATTTAACTGCTAAATCAAATGCTGTTTCTCTTCATTCATTCTCTTTCTCCTTTTCCTGTCCATGAAGCACTGACTGCTCCATCCTAAGATTCCCTTGAATATTTTGCTCATACAAAGGTACTTGCCACATTTTGCCTTATGTTGTAGTGGTACCTATCTTTGTATTCAGATGTAGACCAGCTCAGTATCTTATACATAATGGGTGCCAAAAAAGATTTCTGAATAGATTGATAGATAAATCAAGAAATGGATTGATAGACACATGGATAAATGGATGGATGTAAGTTAAAAATAGTGATAAATGGATAGATGGGTGAATAGATGAATAGATGGAAAATATATTTATAGATGGAATTGTGGTTTGATGAATGGGTTGAAAATTGGGCAGATTAATGAGTGGAGAGATGGATAATTTTATAGATGATAGATTGATGGATGACTGATGGAATTGGTGGGCATAGGTGAGTGGACATAAGGGCAAAGATATGGGTAGGTGAGTGACTCAACCTACGCATTTGAAACACAGCTTTCCCTTTTAGGTGTGTGTAGAATTCTGGTTCCTTCTTACATAAATCAAATATGCAGCTGGAACAATTTTCTATAGTTTTAATTTTTTCCATGCTAATACTCTTAGAAGATATCAAGAGAAAATTGATGCTGTATCTTCTTTAGATGAAGTCTTAAGAAATGTGAGTAAAAGGTTTACCTGTTATGGTTTTTATATTGCTCATTGTAATGTGTTTGAATATCTCATTGAAGAGGAAAAGGAAAAGCAGATTTTATATAAATGTATGACAGCCCATTAATCTTGACTTGCCTCCCTGGTGGATTCTGAGAGTAATGCTACCCACACTGACTAGGGAGGGGAGGAAGACGTTGGGGATGAATGGAGCAGGAAGATGGTCTGGTTAATCATTTGCACTCATGGGGCAAAACAACACTCCAGGATGCGAATCCTACTTGCTCCCTTTAACTCACTCTCTGCTGCACACCTGCCCCCAGGCTCAGCTGCCCTCTCTGCTTCGGAATGAGCAGGAACAAAGTTGAACTCTGGAGGTAAGTCATGCAGAAAAGGCATACAAGTTCTGAGTACTAAATGTAGTACTCGTGCTCCAGTCTGACTTGAATTGGAGTAGACTGGAATCTATCTATACCATCACTATGCTGGTATTAAATGTGATGTGGTTCAGAATGGCCAAGGGCCCCTGGAGGCAGGCAAATTTAGATTTGTGTCCCAATTCTTTATCTTACTGAGTGAAGGGCTTTTGTTTCTGACAGTTGATAAACTCGGTGCCTCCTCCCAGCGCCACCCCCAACAATCTTCCTGCTGAAACCACTGTCCACTGCTGGAGAAAATATTTTTGTTCTTTGATCTGGCAAAAAGGTAAGTGTTACTCATAACAAGGACCTAGAGGTGCAAGCGTAGCACAAAGCTTCCTGTGCCTAGAGGGAAATTTAAAAGTTTTTTTTTTTGCAGTTTTACAGGGCCCGGAGACAGATAACAAAATACAGAGTCAACTTAATAGAAAGGGCTGTCTAGCATAGGATCTCCTAATAAAGCCAGACCCTACAGAGTTTACATCTTCAGTGTATGGGAGAATTAGAAATGCCCATCCGCTGGAGGACTTCGAAAAAGTTTGCCCATCTCAGAAACCTTGGCATGAATGGGGAGGAAAATTTGCCCATAAGAAGTTGTAAACATTAACCAGCCATCAGGCAGGTTGCAGTCAGAATTCACTCTACCTGTTGAACATCTAGCTAGGAATTCAGTTTAAAATGATCCTAGTCTTGTAGACCCTTTCCCCAGGTAGCTAGCAGAAACCTAGGTAAATCTTTTCTGGAATAAATCATCTCAAATTATTTCCAGAGGTAAAGTTTCACAAAAAATGTGCACATCTCAGTAAAGTTAACACACTAGCTTTATAGCTTTCTGTAAGCTAGATTTGGCTTCACCCGTCTACCCTATAGTTATCATCTTTCACAATGGTAGGCGCTCCTTTGAGTACAAGGTGATGAAGCTTTCTTTGGAAGAAGGAAGTAGAGTGGAGGATAAGAATAGGGAGGAGGGAAAGGAGGGGGGAGGAGGAGAAGAAGGTGGAAGAGAAGGAGAAAGATGCAGATGTGCAGAAACAAATGCAACTTATAGGACTGCCATCGTGTTGCTGGACATAAGACTGTGACCAATTTTGATTAACATAAATAATGCTGAAAGGAGTATCTCTACACTCAAGTATTTCATTAGATTCTTTTTATTTACTTGGAATTATTTCCTAAATGTGCAATTGCTGAATTGAAATGAATAAACATTTTTAAGTCTCCTAATTCCCAGTGAAATAATTTATACAAAAGAGCCTTCTGACTCTCAGTGAGGTAAAAAATAAGGGACTTAATGTTACTTTTATGAAAACATATGGAGGCATGGAGTGTAAGAAAGGTGGTGAACTTTAATGTGATTAATTCACCAAATATCTCTTGCTATAGTCTGTTTTGTTTGTCCCCTCCAAATCTCATGTTGAAATTTGATCCCAGTGTTGGAGTTGGGGCCTAATGGGAGATGTTTGGGTCATGGGGTGACTCCTCATGAACAGATTAAGGCCTTTGTGGAGGGTGAGTGAATTCTCACTCTGTTAATTCCTGAAAGAACTGGCTGTTAAAGAGAGCCTGGTACCTCCCCGTACTCCCCACCCCCACCTTGCTTCCTTGCTTCATCTCTTGCCACATGACCTTAGGCACACGCCAGCTCCACCTCACCTTCTGCCATGAGTGGAAGCAGCCCGAAGCCATCACTAGCAGCACATGCCAATGCCATGCTTCTTGTACAACCTACAGAATGATAAGCTAAATAAACTTCTTTTCTTCATAAATCACCCAGCCTCAGGTGTTCTTTATAGCAACACAAATGGACTAAGCCATCTCTTAAGGTCATGGTTTTAAATATCAAGGAAATTCTAGGTGCTGGGATTGCATCCATAAGAATTCACAATCTTTACCCTCCAGATACTAAACATAAATAAAATGAGATGCGTAAATAACTATATACCCTGGGTTTGCAACTGTGCCGGCACAGAGCAGATGCTCAATGAATGTTGTTGAATTAAATTCACAGGTAGTTGGAGTGCAGTGGTGTTATGATAAGAATGTAGGAGAGATTTTTCATGTGAGCCTAAGCAGAGGCAGGAGGAGAAAGCTCAGTTAACCAGCTTCCTGGTAAGAAGGCAGAGTGCTCTGGAGCAAGACGTGGAATGTGGAATTCTGTCCTTTACTTTATTCTTGGGAAACTTGAGGAGTGGATGTTAGCAGGGATGTGGGGACAGTGGAGAGCAGAAGCTTATGGTACATTGAATTTGAACCTAAACTGAAAATCCCCCCAATACAGCCAATGTGCCAAGTTGCTAAGCACAGCTTGGAATGTGCTATTTTCCATAGTTTTCATGTCGGGATCCCTCTTCCCCACTTGTGGTCCACTTGTGGTCACTCCCTTAGGCCTCGTTCGCTCTCTTCACATGGATCAAATATCAGCTCCTCAGAGAGAAACTTCCTGACCCTTCCTGACCCCCTACCCTGCCGGACCGAGCTCCATCTAATCACCACTCTCCTCACTGGTTTATGGTCGGCCCTGAAAGGAAAGAGAGAAGCGTCTTTGTCTCTTTCGTTCACTGTTGTAACTCCAGTGCTCAGAACAGGTCTGTAGGCGTCGTGGAAGTTCAGTGAACATTCATTGAATGAGCAAATGAATGAATAAGTAAATAAAGGCTATTTTTCCTGGAAAGCCATCTTAACAAAAGGCACTGTGTTGACTTTTCTTTGTTCATTCTTTCATTTAATCTCCCAAGAAGCATATGGGATAAGCCCTACTTATATCCCATTTTATAGACACAGAAATTTTGTGAGACAGAGAGGATTTAAAATGTTCTTAGCGCAGTGGCTTTTCATCAATGTTACTTTTCTGCTCTATATAACATCAAGAGGAATTTGTGTATGTCATCTTAATCACATTATGTAAAAACTAACATAGCAGAGTGAGGTCGTGAGGAGAATGTGAGATTTAGAGTCAGGTCACCTGAATCCCAGCCCCAGCTCTGCTTCTGTCATGCTCTGTGACTTTGGTGGGGCCTCACTTTCCTCATTTATAGTGTGGGAGCTCTTCCTGGTCTCACTAACTTTGGGGGTTATTGTGGGCAAGTTAATAAATGTAAAAGTTCTTAGCAAGCTCTAATTTGGCTCTGCACAATAGCTGTGTATAAATCTGGCTATACTTTTATAGCTGTGCCCTCAGGGGAACTAAGTCTAAAAGACCTGAAGTTTCTGGGCTTCCAAGTTTATCTTCCTCTGCATATTTCATTTACCTGACTTTAGTGGACAGGATCATTAATATTAATATCCAGGCTTCATGAATAATACACATGAACCAAGACATTTTTCTTCTACTTTTCCCATCCCATACTTCATCTCAGAGGCCCAGTGAGCTTCAGCCACCACAAAGACCCCATGGAAGATGAAGACAAGGTGCATCCATGGGATGCCCATCATGTGGCCATCCTCATATTAGGTGCCATCTGCTAGCAGAGAGGCCAGGTGTATGCATCTGCTAGCATGCATTTAAATTTCCACGTGTGGATCTCAGTGTTCGCAAAAACCCCATTGCATCATTCACTGTCTATTGACTCAGTACCTGAGGCTGGAAACCCTGTGTTGGAAGCTTGGTCACACCCTCAGTCAGCGGCTTGTCCACAGGGTAATGGATCCTGAGGGGGCACATTGAAGTTGTTACCGTAAAGGGACAGAGGGAAGAGCGTATGTACCTGGTATAAAGGTGTTACTACAACATTTCCTCAGCAATCAACAAGGCACCAAGGGAGGTAGAGGGAAGTTTCCTGCAGCAGGCAAAATAATACCCCCATCTTCCCCACCAAAGATAGCCACATTCTAATACCATGAACCTGTTAATACGTTACATGGCAGAGCAGAATTAAGATTGTAAATAGAATTAAGGTTACTGAACAGCTGGCTTTGATATACGTCAATTATCCTGAATTATCCAGGTGGGTACAATGTATTCACAAGAATTCCTGAATGGTGAAGAGAGAGAGCGTTGGAGTATTGTGATGTGGGAAAGAGTCAACTCCCCATGGCTGGCTCTGAAGACGGGGGAGGGGAGCAAGAGCTGAGAAATGCAGACAGCCTTACAAAGCTTGAAAAAGATTCTCCCCTAGAACCTCCAAAAAGGAATTCAGCCCCTTTATTTTATTCCAGTGACAGTCATTTCAGACTTCTGACCACCAAACTGTGTGTTAAATGTGTTGTTTTAAGCCACTAAGACTGCGGTATTTGCTACAGAAGCGATAGGAAACTAATATAGTGCCAAAACTCTGAATATGATCTAGAAGTTTCTGATCAGAGGTTCTGGCTCTTAAAAGCTAGAAGACTGAGATGCTAAATCAATCTGGAAGTTAGAAGATATAAGATAGTATCTCTACCCTAAAACCTGTGAGCTGCAAGATCAAAGGTTCCTCTCGGAACCTCCACTTACTCATTTCTGAGAGGGTTGGACATTGGTCTCGAGGGTCCTTACAGATGGATAACCAATGTCTCCAGGAATGTTTGGCTTCTGTGGCTGGTGACTACTGCCCTGACAGGAATGGACCCGCTAATGCAGCTGTGTAAGACTTGGGGACAGACACCAAGGCTGCTTTTGGAGACAACACACAAATACTTGAGACATTTTGCAATGTTGCTGTATTTGGTATTCATTGCAGCACAACAAATCTCCCCAAGACTCAGCAGGTTAAAGCAACAAACACTATTTCAAGGTTCCTGGGAGGCTCTGGGTATTGTTTCGTTGGGTGCCTCTTGCTCAGGGTCTCCCTCTTGAGGCTGCAATCAAGATGTTGGCCAGGGCAGCAGTCATAAGTCATATCAAGACTTGACTGGGGGGAGAGCATCTGTGTTCAGGCTCACTCCCGTGGCTGTCGGCAGGGTTCGGATCCTCCCTGGCTGGATACAAGCTCCAAATCACATGGCCTTTCACAGAGCAGCCCACAGCAGGGCAGCTGCCTTCCCTCAGAGCAAGCAAAGCCACAGTCTTTATGGGATCTAATATCTGAAGTGACATCTAATCCATCTCCAGTATTCTGTTCATCAGAAGAGAATTTCTAAGTCCAGCTCATGCTCATTGGGAAGGGATGACACCAAGGCATGAATACCAAGAGGTGTGGCTCGCTGGAAACCACACATCTCAGTTCCCCTCTATGATATGCAGAATGATGAATTGGTGAATATCCCCAACTATTACAAAGAATAACGAGTTTGAATCTCAGATGAGGGGGAAAAAATCACATTGTACTATGGCTGGCTTGACCAAAAGTTAGGAGATTAATCTAATGAGCTTGAAGTCATGTCTTTGAGCCCTTGTGGGCCCACCACCTTCAGCCTGGCCTGGGATTGCTGAGGATGATGGATGGGAGCGTTTCTGCTGCTCTCTCCGGATAAGCTGCCATCACTTCACACCTGGATGATTGCAATAGCTCCTGAATGGCCTGTTGCCTTTTAATCTTGCTCCTTTTCAACTCATTTTCTACAAAGTAGCAAGAATATTTTTAAGATAAATTATGCTACTTTTCTGCTTAAGATGTTTTCATGACTCTCATGCACTTAGAATAAAGCCTAAAATTCTTACCAGCCTATAAGACCAGCATAATCTTGTGGCCGCTGACTCTCCAGTCCTGTTTCTTATTCATAGTACCTCTTGATTACTGCTCTCCAACCACCATACCCTCCTGGTAGTCCCTTGAACCTGTAAAATTATTTCTTGCCCCAGGGCCTTTGCACATGCCGTTGCTTCTGTCTGATACATGTTTCTTTGGACTCTATCTGACTAATTTCTATTTAGTTCAAATTTTGTATTTTCAAGTGATGTAACTGGTAATTATGCATGTGGTTTTCTAGTTTAAAGCCTCTCTCACTCATTTGACTAAGTTTCAATGGAGAAGAACCATATCTCATTTACTTACCACTACTTATTATCATCTTTAAAAAGTACCTACTACATAGGAACTTGATAAATAGTTATTGAGGGAATCAAAGGAACCCAAGAATATCCAAACCCTGGCTTGGACAAGCCACCTCTCTTTCTTATAGGTCTTAAAAGAACTATAAACACAAAGAAAGAAAAACAGGGCAGGGAACTTATGTTAGAATTGAACTAATAAGCAACTTGTAATAATAAGCAACACTCAGGCACATGTAGGACATCTCTCTTACTATATTTGTTAGCTCTATAACTATAGCCTTGCATTAACCAAGATGAACCCCTACCATGGCTATTTCTTTCCAGTGTTCAATGAAGAAGAACATCTGCCCTATTGTGTAGGGACACACTTGCTTAGGATGCCCACAAACTTGCTCAGTCTAGGGCAGCATCTAAGGGCCAGGCTGTCCCTTGGGAGAAAATAGAGCAGCCAAAATAGGAAAGAAAGAGAAAAATGAGGCTGTGTGATAATCGACATGTAGAAGGAAGAAACAGAAGAAGGACATGGGTAGCAGGTAGCAGGTCTTGAAGCCTCCTCCTCCTTGATGGTGGGATGCTGTGACCCCGATCCTGCTACACCTTTGGGAGGATCAAAGATTGGAACAGGAAGAGGGATGGATTGGGGCCTCGGACTCCTTTTCCTAGAGGCCGATAATGGCAGCTGTCAGAATATGGTGGCTCCTGTGTGTGGAAAAGGGTGGGTCATCCTGAGCATTTGATTTTTTCCTCTTAGCGCTTTAAAGTGAGAAGAGTGACTTCACATTTAATATCTTCTTTGATCCTTAGAGCACCTCTGCAACATAAGCAATAGGCTTAGGTCAATGTTGCATATTTTGTAAAAGGCGAAAGATTTATACGATTCGAAGAGAAACCAGAGTATAATGTTGCATGTTTTGAAATAACTCAGTTACTTAACTCAATTACTTACTTAAAAGTAACTCAATAACTCAATAACTTAAAGACTGTGACTTTCTTTTAAAAGATGCTTCTAAAAAGTCTTAGAGGTTCTAGCCTTTGTATTAATTTAGGCACGTATTTGTAAAAACACTGAATTGGGGGTTAAAGAAGAATCTTTTCCTCAAATATTGTTCCCCTTCTTCTTCTT